>CM077286.1:73609207-73656707 GCA_039654925.1 Anguilla pacifica | reverse complement strand
AGCCTTGTCTACAGCTTGTAGATGTATCCACTTCAGAACAATCATAACGTAACCTCACCTTACACATTGAAAGCGGTTTACACATACTGAGACTTCAAGTGGGTGGACCCGTTTTATTTCATTTCTTTTATGTCATTACTATACAGTCTCCGTTCTCACTCAGACATAAGTCTTGAACCATGTGTAGCTGCCTCTTAGCTTCTTGTCATTACAGGGAACAACATCTTTTGTCTGAACAAAAAAAAAAAATCTATTAGCAATATTTACTCTTAAAATGAAGCAGACAGAAGCCGGGGGGTTAGCAATAGCAATAGTAGTAGTTTAAAATGACACGGTGACTGTTCTAGTAAGTGTATGGTGGAGGTGGGCGTCTATTCTCATGACCATATTAGTAACCTCTCACCATGTGCTTCAAAGCGAAAACGCGACTTTGAAGAAGCGGGTGGGAAAACTATGAATGTTTTCATAAATTACTGTGTCAGTGTCTGGGTTTAGTGAGCTCTGGCATGTGACTTCTCTCGTGAGACTCTCCTGAGACTCTCATGAGACCCAGTGTAACCCAAAATGGGCGCTGCCCGATACTCAAAAATTTTAAACCGTTGTATTGTTTTGCTGTGGAGGCCGATGCGGTGTGCTTGGTTCAAACAAGTCAGTGATTGGCTAGGCACATTGTGGGGTTCATTTCTGAAGCCTTATATTATATGTATATTTTCCATTACATTTACATTACATTACAGGTATTTAGCAGATGCTCTTAACCAGGGCAAATTACACATCTTTCTCAGTTTGCGTCAATCAATTTACAGTATACAGCAGGGTATTTTACTGAAGCAAATCAGGTTAAGCACCTAGCTCACGGGTACAATGGCAGTGTTCTCCCTGGGAATTGAACCTGCAAACCTTCAAGGTTCAAGGTTCAAGGTTCAAGGTTATCTTTATGGTCCCACTAGGGGAAATTTGTTCAGCAGGTTCCCTGCCCAGAACCTGCAGTTAGGCTTCACCAGTGAAACTCTCTCTCACGTGTGAACATCTGTCCCAGGACTGGCAGTGTGTGCCTCTGATGAAGGATAAGTAATTACTCAACGTGAGCGTTCAGACTCATTCCATTACTCAACCTGTGACGCCACAGTGAAAATGGAATATCTGGCGTCCGTAGCGATACTGCGGCTGAAACGGTGAATGCCACGTGTGACTGTTCGCCGATCACGTGAATCCTTGATGGGTTCCGATTTCAAGAGAGAGGGGGGAGCGGACTTTTGCGTTTGGAGCAATACAATAAGGCCTGTGGAGAGATGGAGCATAATTCAATTCTGTCGCTGCAGCTTGGCCTTAATGCTTATGAGCTTGGTACCTCTTGACATGGGGGGGGGGGGGAGATTGTGCCAATAACAAAAAGCTTCCGCTTCCAAAAATCCATCAGAAAGGTGGGCAGACTGAATTACGGTACTGGCACAGATTATGGAGACGCTGCGTTTACAAACACAGTTTGACAAGTAATGCAATATTTTGGCACAGTTTCTCTTTCTGGCATTATGTACATGCAATGATTGCAATATCAATATAAAACAAAAATGAGGAATGTGGTGTGGGGATGGCTGGTTTAAGCAGCCACACCTGCCCTGGGTCAAGTTAATTAGACCTGGCCAATTGGATAATTGGGTAAGAATTAGAGAATTGGCCAGCCCTAATTAACTTGACCCAGGGCAGGTGTGGCTGCTTAAACCAGCCATCCCCACACCACAAGGAATTAATTAGTATTTTTGTTAAACAAGTAATAATCATTACACCGGCCTGTATGCATTAGTTCATATCTACGGACTTTCATATGTTCATGCGAAATAGTTCGTACGTACTGACGAAAATGGCCCCCAGAAGCTACAGGAGAAAGGGCGCAGATGGAGGTTTTAAGAGAGCTAATCTTCTTTAAGCGCAGCGTTTTTTGTCATTTTTACTTTCACTGCCCGCCCTTGACCGTCACGTCAGAACCGTTAGCGCTGCGGTGCGGGCTGGCGAGCGTCCGCCATCGCCTGTCGCGGCACGGCGAGTCTCTGGGTCGGCGTGTGCTTTAAGAGGCTCCGCCCCCGCGATCTGTCATCCGGGAGAGAGGGGCGGTGTCACGGAGTTCACCTGCAGCTCGCCCACCTCTGCTCGCACCTCCGTACCCCCAGTGGAAACCCGCTGGAAACCCAGTGGCACTCTGTCGCGCGCGCCGCGCGAACCCAGTACTGCAGCAGAGAGCGTGAATCAGAGAGCATGAATCACTGGAAACCGCCGAAGCAGTGACTGAACAGAAACACACACGCCTTTTTTTTTTTTTTTTGTTCTGTGTTACAATCGCTCTTTTTTTTTTCCCGATTACTATCGCTGTTGACACTATCGTCCCCCCGGGAGGCGGGGTCGTAGTAGCGAGCCCCCGGAGGCCGCCCGATTCGGGTTTTTCTTTCCCGCGTGCCCGGAGAAACCCAGGCTGGCGTGTGCCAGCCGGCCGCCCATGCCAGGCTCGGTCTCGTTGGCAGAGGGCAGGTGGGATCGGCGAGTTGTAAGGGAGCAGCTCACCCGCCCACTGCTCTGGTGTATGTGTCACGTCACCTCATTCACTGATCACCTTTTGAGTCACTGCGGGAGGTAATGGCAGCGGGACGACGCCTTGCTAAATTTGGGTTAGCAGCAGCACTTCTTGTGAGCAAAATGAGTGACAGTGAGCCGGGCGCGCGGTTCGAATGAGCCGCCGGTTTCCTCCGTTCACTTTTTTATTTTTTATTTTTATATATTAAAAAAAAAAATGCCTTTCTCTTTTTCGTAGTGGGAAAGCCACACAAGTGCAACTACTGTGGGCGGAGCTACAAACAACGCACGTCATTGGAGGAGCACAAAGAGCGCTGTCATAATTACCTGCAGAGTGTCAACATGGACTCCGCCCAAAACACCGGGCCATACCAAGGTAGGCAAGTGAGGGGTGTTGTACACTACACTGGATTTAGTTGGTAAATATAGCTTCAAGAACACATCAGGAGTGTAAGTTCAGGTGTAAATTTGACTCAGGTTTTGCAAGTGACTCAATTAGTTTTAACAGAACCTGTTCTCATTACATTCATGCTGAATTGTTTAAAATGTGTAAACGACTATTAAGCGTTAATAGCTTTCTTACTAGTTGTCTGTCATATGGACCATTTCTCTTTATTTAAATTTGCCAATAACTTATTCTGTGCATTGGATTTGCTATGACTACAGCATTTTGAATGATTTTGAATAGTTGAAGGTTGATGTTGTGCTCCCTTTTATTGACCTATTCTCCTCCGTAGTCAGTTTGTGTTTTAAAACGATTAATTTCGGCGAGGTCGCGAAAAATTAAACGAGAGCGAATTGGGAACAGGAGAACCAGGAGGAACGGTCAGCAGGGACAGAACTGACGCAGCTCATATTCACGCTGTGCAAACACAATGGGGTAGGCTCCACAGAAGTGCATCAGTTAAGCCACGGTGAAATATCCCTTTAAGGGTTGACAAAACACCGCTCAAGTCGACTACGGGGCAGGCCCCCGCCGTGGGGTCTATTCCGGTCGTGCGTACCGCAGTCTGGCTTTTTGGGCGTCCCGTTCAGGCGCTCAGTCCCCGTCTCTCCCCTCAAACGCAGGAGACGTGCTGAAGGACCAGAAGGCCTCGATGGAGGGCCTGGCCATGGCGCCGTTCGACCGGCCGCCAGTCATCGAGAGGCTGCAGGCCAACGTGGGCAAGAGGAAGAGCACCACGCCGCAGAAGTTCGTGGGTGAGTCTCGCGGACCAGCCGGCGGCGGCGGTCGAGCGGGCCGCGCGTCCCAGGAGGCCTGCCGAAACAGCGTCTCTCGCTCACGTTCCACCCAACCACCGCACGAGGGAAGAGTCCCTCCGGAGGGTTTCGCTGCGCCTGTGGGTTCGGTCCCCGCGCGCGTGATTTTTAAACGTGCGTGAATTTTTTTGCAACGGTGGTGTGATTTCAAAAGCAAAAGATGTCGTCACAGCAAACTCAGTTGTGGTAAAACACATGAAGTTTTTTGGGGCTGACGATCCAGTAAGTCATCAAAGATGAAGGGAAAAAATCCATTCTCACACCCCACTTATGGTACATAGATGATTAATAGCTGGTCTGAAGGGACTGGTTTTTGTATCCGCATCAAGAGCTGCATTATTATTACAGAAAATTTAAATGTCAATTTTGCAGAAATTACAATTGCGATCCTTTCCTATAAGCGGTTGATTGTTATCTGTGGAGTATTTTATTTGGGGTTTTGCTGGTTTGTAACAAATGAGTCTGTTGAATTTTTGTATTTGCATTTCATGTAAGGGTGGGAGTCTGTTACCACAGGCTGAGTAATGTAGAATTAACGCTGGAGGAGTCTGTCTTGAAATAACACAGGCTCATACACCTTTTGGTTTATTTATTATTATTATTATTATTATTATTATTATTATTATGCAACCGGACTTGAAGCTGCTGGTTGAGGTATTCCAAATCTTTCTTGTCATATCACTGGTATGACAAGCCTCGACAAATCCCAAATGAGAGATTGTCGCCTTTCAACATTTACCAGAATTTCCACGTACTGTACTTACAATTACTTCACATAGAGAAAGTGTTTGTTGTTCATTTTGTTTATTCATTTACTTTTTTTATTCTCAGCATGTGAGAGGAGAAACTGTACTATACTAAAACCCAATTTTTACATGGACATAATTGATTAGAGGATTGATCAATACACAGTTGTTTTGAAAATGTTTGTTCATTGATATTGTTTGATTAAGCAGAAGTGCATTTGAGTGTGAGCTATATAGCATTTTGCTTTTAACTGATAGTGTTGCTTCTCATTATGTCATTTGTTTGAGGGATGAAAAATGTCAAATTTCAGATACATTTTCAGATTCAAGAAGTCAAAAGAGCAGAATGAGTTGTGTGCTTTGAAGTGATTATCTACACCTTATTTCCACTGGGGGAAAAAAAAGATACATTTTCTTGGACATGAGTGACAAGATGAAACCATCGCAATTTAAAAAGGGGTTTCCACCGAATCCCTGGATGCCGATCTTACCCACTTTTTCTTCTATTACGAAATGCCGCTTCAAGAATGTCCTGACGCTTAATTTGCTCGTTATTGAAGAAGTATTTCTCTTTCGCTGATAATTTTTACGTTTTTTTTCTTCCCTGAAAGGGTCCCCGCTTTGAAATGGTGGTAGGGAGACAGAGAGAAAAAGAAAGAGAGAAGAGAAAAACACGAAATGTTTTTTTTTTTTTTTTGTACGTGGTTGTGGTTTGACACACCTGTAGCTCTGCCATCGCTCTTACCGAATGGAGGCAGAGTCTCTCACCGCATCCATGTTTTTGCAGGGGTTAAACCCTCATTATGGTTACGTGCTTCCGATGGGGCTTTCCACCCTTAAGTCCCTTCACCAAAAGCAGAAAACACAGAAGAGCAGAACCCGAACGTTCTGAGATCTTCGTCTTTCAAAGCCAGTGTGTTGTCCTCGAGGCTAGATGTAATTCTGTGTCCGTGCGGTCTGCAATTCACTTTGCTTTTCTAGGTGTCATTCCTTGAGAGAAATTATCAGTTCATTTCGCGTACAAAAAGGGCATTTAAAAAAAAAATGTCAGCATTGTATCCTCAGATTTATACAGACCTCATGAATTATTTCCTGGTTGCTGTTCAGTGACAGTAAATAGACTAGTGTTCCTACAACATGCATACCTCTACTGGATGGGCAAAGTTAGCAGCACTTTCTGGTTCTTGTATCTATTATACTTTCACTAAATACCTGTCCTTTGTAAATAATATACGGCATGACAGAATATTATCTGCAACACCATAATTACCATACTCTGACCTATATTTGCCATACCCTTGTCATAATGTGTTTGTTCCCAGATTTGGGTTAGCTTGAGTAAGATCTTTCGTTGCCAGTGAAAATATTGACTTTGTGGTTGTACTGAACCACTCCCGAGGTATGCTACAGGTCGATTAGCATTCTGCAGCTTAGCCACCTGTGCTAACGTGAGAATGTGCGTGTTTGTGCTTCTCAGGGGAGAAGATGGTGCGCTACGGTTATCCGGAGATGAGCTACGAGCTGGGCGTGAAGTACGAGAAGGAGGCGGAGCTGGTGCAGGCCCACATGATGGACCAGGCCATCAGCAACGCCATCTCCTACATGGGGGCGGAGTCCCTGCGCTCCCACCTGCCTCACCCGCAGTTCGCCATGGGCGACGTGGTGCCCCTCATCAACCCCCTCTTCCCCTACCCGCTGGGGCCCCGCCTGGACAGGCCCGGCGGGCGGGACACCGCGCCCCTGCCGCTCGCCCCCCCGGATTTCCCCCCCTCCAGCAACGGCCCCATCTCCCTGGTGCGGCCCCGGCACCCCCCCGCCCTGCGGGAGGAGTCGCCTAGCAACAGCTGCCTGGACTCGGCAGACTCGGAGCGCAGCAGCCCGCAGGACAAGCAGCAGGGCCCCGCCCACCTCAACCACGCCGGCTACCCCCTCGCCAACCCCGCCTACGCCAAGGAGCCGGGGCGGGGGGCGGAGCCGGGCGCCAGGGAGGCCGCGGAGGCGGGGGTGGGGAAGGCCGGCGCGGTGGCGGTGGAGCGTCCCCCCAGCCGGGACGCCTACCGCGTCTTCAGCAAGGAGGGTCAGGAGCTGAGAGCCTTCCGCTGCGCGCACTGCAGGGTGCTCTTCCTGGACCACGTCATGTACACCATCCACATGGGCTGCCACGGCTACCGCGACCCGCTGGAGTGCAACATCTGCGGCCACCGCAGCCAGGACCGCTACGAGTTCTCCTCGCACATCGTCCGCGGGGAGCACACCTTCCACTAGGGGGCGCGCGCGCGGGGCGGCGAGCTCCCTGGCGGAGGTCGCGCAACTTTCGCGTCACAGATATACGCGCGTGCGCGCACGCCCGCGCAAACACACACACACACTCATGCGCGCACATATTACATATAATTTCAGACAGCTTGAAGCTTACATTTTTATTTTTTCGACAAATTTATGAAGGCTTGGGTCCAAGAAATACGTACTCTGTTTTTAAGCCGTCTGAAGCGTTGTAAAATAGGGAAAAAGGTGATCGATGAAGTTTTATGTCCTTTATTTTATTTCCACCTGCCACCCCTACCATAAAAAAATGAACAAAACGGTCCCTCGAAGGTCCGCCTTTGTCTACTCAGGGTGTGGTCTGTGATCCTTTCCTTTAGCAGAGCAGCTACTTACGGGAACTGTTATGAAGTTTGATGATTTCCATCCACAATGTTGAGCCATTTCTCTGACGTTTACATCTCAGTATGCTTCCATCTGTTTATTTATTGTCTCCCTCCTTCTTCATCTTTTTCCTGACCCTGGTCCTCAACCCCTGACCCGCCTCTTTCCACAGACAATCTGAAGTGTGTTACATGTTACCTGGTTATATGTAAACATTGAACTACTGTGCCTAAAATGCAGTATGCCTTGTGAACATCTGGAATCGTATATATATATATATATATATATATATATATATATATATGATACACATATATAGGATGTGGCTGTGGATTTTTTTATTTAATTTTTTTTACATGTAGCCAGGCAGTACGGTAAGGGAAACACTCTCCTTTTCACGTCAGCATTAGGCTAACTTTGTGGAAACGTGAATCGATCTGGTTTCGTCAAAACATGAAACGTGAAAGTGAGAGATTACCTGAGCTGGCTTTGGAAGATTACCAGAATCAAAGTCACTCCAAAACCGGCACCCAAACTGAACTCCCTCTCTCTCCCCCTCTCTCTCTCTCTCTCTCTGGGAAGTGGCTGAGTGCTCGGAAGTCACGACTCGAACTGAAGAGGTTGCACTAAACAGATTCCGTAACCACGGTGACCGTTGCTCCTCGATACCTTCTTTCTCCGAAGCTGGTAGCGAGCAACCCAATAACAAGCTGAAATGTGTCTTTTCCTGTTTTGTCGCCTGCCGCCTGCAGTTCAGTAGAATATGTCATGTTCGATAGGAATGGCAGTTGAGTGCATAACAAGACCAGGTCAAAACCTAGTATGTGGCTGGACCGGCCGACCAATGGTGTAACTTCATCACTCAGTCACTCAGTCAGTCACAGACATTTGTGATTATAGGGCTGGCCCCGCTGTTGCGGTCCCCCCCCCCCCCCCCCCCCCCCCCCCCCCCCCCGCTGTTTAAAATAGAATATAGGCTTTCCTAAAAGGTTCACGGCCTGTCATTTCCCAATTTGTACTGAACACCAGCTATAAACAAGTAGCGAGCACTAGATAAGAAGAAGAGAAGAAGAAGAAGAAGAAGAAGAAGAAGAAGAAGAAGAAGAAGAAGAAGGAGAAGAAGAGAGCACTCTGGAAAAATATTCCAGCTGAACTGGGAGCGTGAAACCCCCAGTCTTTTAGTTCTTTCGCTGGCTGGATTGATAGCATCCTCTGTCTCCTGGTTTATGGCGGTTCTCTATGCCAAACTCTCTGCCGGGTTGTGTCATTGTTTTGATGCACGGCAGGGTCGCGGTACAAACTGTGTGTTAAGTACTGAATCTGTTTATTGTGTGTTAATACTGTACAACGACAAATACAAAAGTGTCCACAGCCACACAGAATAGGAGAATAGCTGACAGCGGTCAGGCTTTTCCACAACACACTTTCTCTGGAGCTGCTTTCTCCTGGAGGTGCGACACATGGGCACGCTACTTACACCAGTGTTTGCAGGCATTTTTAAAAAACTTTTTTTAAATTTTATTGTGGCATTATTTACGCAAAACGTGTAGCGTGTCCGTGGTTTAATTGTCCTTATCCGAAGAAACTTCTTCTTTCTACATGACGCAAGTGTTGGGTTTCCATCTGTACTGGATAAATCAGTATGGTCAATTGTTGGCTTGTTGCGGGAGCTTATGTATAGAACACAGGCTTTCACTTGTTTACGTTGTTTTCTGATCCAAAAATAATAACCGTTTACTTATTCCCGAGGAAGGTGGGGTGGATTATTTATTTATTTGAATCCTTTTTTAGTTTTCTTGGCTCAATGATATTGTACATGTTCACCGATGTGTTATGTTGTCCATATTTTACTTGTGCATTATTGCAAACATCATCTTTTTGTTCATTGATGCCTCTAAGATCAATTGTCTCATACATTTTTTTTTTCCTTTCAAATAATGCAACCTAGTTTATTTGATGGTGATTAATGTTACTGGGATATGTATTAATATTGACATGTTATTCCAAATTATTTGCTGGGCATATTAGAATATCTGCATGCCCTTATGTTCTGTTAAATGCACCCAGAATGTCCCAAATACTTCTAGAATAAATAGTTCATCAGCAAAATATTGCAAGAATTTAAGATACGTGACAGCTCAGTACTCACCTCTTTATTGCTTTACATTCTGTCCTCTAGCATTTAAGGTGTACTGTTAAATACATTTTGGGGGGGGGGGGGGGGGCTGGTAAACAGTACACAATTTACTGGAACAATGTCACAGACAAACTGAAAGGTGTGTTGTGGGTGTGTTGTTTACAGATGTCCAAAGCTTTAATATCTTCCATGGTGCTCTGTGTGTTTTTCTGTTTTGGTTTGTTTTATTTTTATTTTTTTTTGCTTTTGCAAAAACTTTTTTTTTTTTTTTAATGCACTCACTTTGGAAAGCGCTTTGCAAGGATACAAGAACTGTGAATTGTGAAATTATCATGAGAAGGAAGGACATAACTAAGAAGGATCAGAAGTGGAGTTCGGTTTCACTATTCTGTTATAAATACAAAGTGACTTTTAACTCATCTAGCATTTTCCAGGAAAAAAAGGTAAATGCAAGGGCATTTTATAATGCATCTAGGGCACCCCAAACAACAAATGTCACATTTTTACAAATTCAGAATTTGTACTATTCTTTATTTTAGTTCAACTGGGGACATTCACAGTTGATTTTGAACAAAGTGACAAAGGGGTTTGTCTCTTTCTGTCTTTTGTCCGAGCTGTTTTGACAATATAGACTAGTCAAATGATGGTTTAAAAAGGAATATGAAGTGTATAATATATACCAGCAAATTATTGCTGAATACGAGAGAACAAAGGGGTGGATATTTTAATATACTTGAAACCATAGAAACCCAGTTGAGCACAGAGTATATTTTACGCAAGGAAAGTGCAATAGCTGGCTATTTTTTCAGAGTATGAATGTGTAAATAGATAAGTAAAAAAAAAAAAAAGGTTTGACTTTTAAAATGTTTTTAAATGCCTGCAAATCAACAAACTGGAAGTGTAAATGGTTACAGTTTTTTTTGTAATATATACATAATATATACATGAGTTGCATATATTATATTTTGGTACTGATTTTGAAATGGGGTTTACTGTGCTTTACTTGCACTGAATAATGTTTAGTCTTATAAATGTTGGGATCTCAGGTACTTAAGTCTGCGGGTGTGGCTTCCCCTGCCCTTTAATTCAGTGCTAAATATGGGACAAAATTTGCTCTTTTTTTCTTTTTTTCTTGGCAGCTGTTGCTTATTCCACAATGAAGAAACAGAAGAGGATTTAAAGATGTTTGTGTATTTTAATACGCATACCCATACACAGTGTTTTGTTATTTTATCTTATGTTATTGTTTTTTGTTTGATTGAGACACTGTTGTGCAGTGTTACATTTACAAAGCATGGGTCATTTCTACATTAAAAAAAAAAAAAGAAAAAACAAAAACTGATTTGTCCTCGTGGTCACACTGTGTCTTTTTCACAATACATACAATGGTCTGTTTTGTTATGTTTAAATGATTGTTTTAATTTCAGCGTAAGTGTATTTGGAGGAATAGATACATCGTTGTCTGAGTGAGGAGTGGTGTACAGTGATCTGAATGTCTAAGTGATCTTAAATGTTTTAAGTCTCAGTTTTTGTGTTTCCTGGCTGGCAAAAATACTATATAATGCTGTACTGTGTGTGTGTGTGTGTGTGCATACATATGTGTGTGTATGAGACAGTGTGCACACGTGCGTGTGTGTGTGAGAGTGTGTGCACGTGTGCGTGTGTGTGTGCATGCGCACGTGTGTGCTCGTGTTTTTCTGCGTTTGTGTGTGCGTGCGCGTGTGCACGTGTGTGTGACTCACCCTGCATGTGCCCACAAGTGCTCGCCGTGCTGACACCTCTCGGCCTGAAACTCATCTAGGCTTGTGCCAGAGTCAAGAGGTGTCTGTTTTCATCGTGGTGTACTGTCCTTGTCTCAGCAGCCCTCACACCTCGAATGTACACGAACCGCAGCCCCTCTCTCCCTCCCCCCCCCCCCCCTTCTCTCTCCCTCCCCCCTCCCTCACTGCCCCCCCCCCTCCACCTCCCCCCGTGTCTGAGGCTCCAGGCATTGGCCTCAAGCTCTTGAGACCTGAGGCTGCTGCAGTTGCACTGCTGCTTGGGAAAAGCACTTCAGCATTTCTGCTGTGTCTGTCCGACGCTGATCAGTCTATCCTAGAGCTGCATTCCTTAAGATTGACTCAGTGCAATCAAGTTCTGCTTTTTTTTTCTGTTTTAACAACAAAAAAAATGGGCCTCGTTCGCAAAACTTTTCTTAAATTATTTTTACTTTTGTTCTTAAAAACGTTCATACGAAAAACCAACATGGGATTCATGACACGTGTGCAGACCTTTTGTTTTTGTGCGTGTCCCAGGTGTGATGATGAATGCTGACTAATTTTTTTGCTCAATCCTTGTGATTAAAACAGCCATGAACAATTACAGATATGAAAAAATGATTCATTTTGAAATGTTTCTGGAAACATTCTTGCACACAATTTACGATCAAAGGTGATCGTATGTACTGTATGTTTTGTGAATGAGACCCATTATGAGTTTGATGGTCGTTTCATAGTGATCATTCTTTGTGGTCGTTCTAAAGGCCCAAAATAACGATATGCTTAAAGGAGAATACTTGGTGAGCATCACTGCAGAAAAAACAAATGATATAATTGAGCATCTTTTTGGGACACTTTTTACTCTGGATCAAATTTTGAATCAATCAGGAAAAATATCAGGAATATCATACTATCATAGAATTACATACAACCAGTCTACGCCTTGTTGAAAGCCCTCATATGTTCTCCTGTATAAAATCACGTAATGGCACGGGTGACGCTGGGGAATGGGAATGTCGTCTGAACCTAAAGGGTGAGCAGCCCTTGGACTATCGACGTGAGGGCGGAGCAGTGACGTGCCTCTCCGTTCTTTTCCTTCCAAAACGAGGCTTGGGTGCCATCGAGGGTGGCGGCCTCCTCCGCACCTGCTTGCGAATCTGCTGCTTTCAGCTGGCAGGGCGGACGCCAAAGATGGTATCTCCCCGAGATGTTGGGGGGGGCCGGGGGGCCGGGGGGGCCGGGGGGGGGGGCGCTGGAAAGGCACAGAGAGTCGAAAGATAGGCGCGGCCCGCCGGTGTGATGAAACCTCCCTTTAATCAGAAGCCCCTGGAAGCCGGTGGCACTTTTTTCGCGGGGGCCCTCTCTCTGACGCGTTCTCGGCGTCGGCCCGGCGACGGCGGAGGTGCACAGAGACGCGGGCGGCGTCTGGTCTCCGCCACGACGCGCTCACCTGTTTGTTTGTTTGTTCGTTTTTTCTTTGTTGCTGCTTCCTTTTATTCGTTTTGTAACGGGCGCCGCTCTCTTCCCCCTTGCTGCTGTGATCTTTTCCTCCAGTTTGTCGTCTTCGACGCTCAAACGCTCAGTGACCTTTCGGCCCCCGCCTACCCCCCCTCCAACCCCCCCTCACCCCCCGCCAGTGAGGTTGGGCCCCGAGGGGGAGGGTGGGGGGAGGGGGGGGAGGGGGGCAACTGATTCTTATCTTGTCCAACATCTGCTCTCATTTACTTTGATAATGTAAACATGAGGCGGGGGGATCACTTGCGTTGTGCTGTACTGGGTGCCACTGCGCTGTATGGGGTAACTGCATGTAGCTCACCAAAACAGACTTAGTGAGTGTACAGCGTTGGCGTACAGTATGGGCTGGGAGACAGAGTGACAACAGGAAACAGTAGGGTGTTTTCTTTTGGTCAATGAAAATGAAAAAAAGGCCCACATTCTAGAATTACATTACATTACATTAATTTGGCTGACGTTTTTATCCAAAGCGATGTACTGTACAATAAGTGCATACCGAAGGTCATTGGAATAACGACAAAACACAGGTCCGATAAGGTGCAATACTCATTATGTAACAGTTACTCATAGCCATGACCACATTAAGTTCAGTTCACACAGTATGCAAATGCTAGGTCAGAGTGCAATGTTAAGTCAAACTGCAAGGCGTGACGGCAAGGTACAACATCAAGGTAACGCGGGCAGACGCGTGCCCTCGTCTAGCGATAAATTTGTGTTACGGAATGAATCTCAGAACTTCCTGGTGGGACAGATTCGCAGGATGGAATGTGGATTCGGAAAAAAACACTGATTGCGTTCAACTCCAACCTGAAATAACCTACAAATAAGTAGCATTCTCTAAGCCAACGTCCACTGGCTCGTACAGAAAAGCAAAATAAAATAAGTAAATAAATAAGAGAACATTTATGCGATACAGAGAGCATCCAGGTAGGATCAAAAACATTCCAGGTGTGGGAGCCCCTTTTTATCATTATTAGCAAACAAATAATGACACATGCAGAAATGAAAGCTATGTGTTTTTTTTTTGTTTTTTTTCCCCAACCGGTCCTGTCTTTAATTGTTTGTTTTTATTTATTTAATGAGTGCTTGACTCATTCTTCGGCGATGTGGACTCGCAGGTGTGGGCCGGCTGCGCAGCCCGGGCCCATTGTCAGATCACGCAGTCGCCTGCGCGTCACTTTCGGGGGCAGAGGACTGACCGCCGCGGAACAGGAATTTCCTTTCGGTCGTTCTCCTCGGAGTCGTCCCTGCCTTCGGAATTCCGCTCCCGTCACACGCCTGCGAAAGATCGCCTGCGTTTGTTTGATGACTGACTGAGACACGGCGATTCGTTTTTGTTCCCTGCAGGCGACACGAGTTTCTGCTCTTAATCTCAAGAACTCTATTTATATATTCTACTATGCGGAAACCCACACTACAAGGGACGTTCAATAAAAAATATATACATATATTTTTTTTTGGAAAAAGATTTTCAGTGCAGCATTTTTGTTTATTTTTTCTGCTGGGTCAAGGAAGAATATTTCAGGAGCAGTAGAGAAAAGGACAAATTACATAATGAGCTTTATGTCCATTTGGCTTCCTTGATTTGGCTTCAGAATTCAACCATATAACAACCCCAGTTTTCCCGAAAGAGGTTGACCTTCTCCCGCAGCTTATCCACGCAGTAAAATGTTCAGTTTTAAAACAACCCCGATGGAGTACGTTTTTTTAGGTGTGCTCGATCCCGCTCGGACTTTGTCATTTAGACTCAGAGGCGCTGAGTTAGGACGAATCCCAGGGCTCTGATTGGCAGAGCCATTTATTAGCCTCACAGAATCGTGCTATACCGATGTTACCCCACAGGAAAATATGACTCCTCTTGTCAACGATCCTTCCAAGGTAAATGAGCTGCATTTATATAGCACTTTTATCCCAAAGCGCTTCACAATTGATGCCTCTCATTCACCAGAGCAGTTAGGGGTTTGGTGTCTTGCTCAGGGACACTTTGACACGCCCAAGGCGGGGGGGGGGGATCGAACCGGCAACCCTCCGACTGCCAAACAACCGCTCTTACCTCCTGAGCTATCCCACCCCTGGCGTACACCCCTCCATAACACTGCCGCCACGCTGAAGGGATTTAGGATCGATTCTGGGGGCTCAGCGAGCGACCTCGTGTCACCGAGGAGAACCAGCGCTAATGCCGCTGCAAACAGGGCGTGTACATCGAGAAGGGACTTTTAGGCGCAGGGTGTTCCTCCTGTAAATCGGATCCCCGTGGATTGTTGTGTAAGCACTTGTGACTCTCGTTCCTGTTTTTCCTGCCCGACCGTGGAGGAGAAGGCTGTTGCTGCCTCACCTCAGGACTTTTCTTTTTGTTTTTTTTTTTGTTTTTTTTTGGGCTGGCCTTCTTCGATTGGCGCTGCAGCTCCACCGTGGGTCATTGAGAGGCACAAGGCTCATCTTCACTCGTCTTCACTGCCTTTTTGCGCTGGTGGTCAGGTTTGCTGGCAGCTATTAGTAAGCCCGACAAATATCCATATGTAGCAGGACAAGCACTCTGTATTCTTGGCCCACATTACAGTGCTATGCTCGTGTTTTAACTGGCACAACAAAAACACAAATAAATTATATGTTTGCTTCTTTTTATTACTTGGATCAATGACAACAATTTCTTCTGAATGACTCGCTCGGCTGACTGACCACTCGGCTTTTGAACTGTGACCCTCAACAAAAAGACAGAGCCGTTAGCTAATGGCAAAAGCAGGTCCCGCAAGACCTTAAACAAGACATGGTAAGCGAAGATGTAGTGACTGCTTGGCTGAGCAGCCCATTAAACGGCAAGGTGCCTTTTTTCTTTTACTTTGGGGATGAAAATGACTGTTGGAGTTAACGTTAACATTAATGTATAAAACTGGCGGTAAATAGATGGGAGTTCTGAGTTAAACAGAAGAATGGGTGTGCTTCTTTACTTTGGACTACAGGAAAGCTTAAGAGGTAACAATACCGTAACAATACCGTACGAAACAGGTGGAAATTAGACGGTGAGTACTGAGGATTGGTGCGTGCTTCTTTGCTTGGGAGGCGAGTATAGACACCGCACCAGGAAATTCTGTGGATTAAAAAAAAAGAAAAGAAAAGAAAAGACAGAAAAAAACAATGGGGGCAAAAGAGCAACACACAGCGAGGATCAGGGAGCGGTCCGGACGTCAGCCCAGCAAACGGGGAATCCAGCTCTACTGGTGTGAGCGGTTCAGCTCTCCCAGCCCTGCAATCAGGATAATTACGCGCTATTCTCTCTTCTCCTGGATCAGCGTCAATTAGATGAGACAGAGTTTCTGATTCGTTACGTCATCCGCACGGCTCGGGCCTGCTCACTGAGCCTAGTTTACCCAGTACCCTGCGTGCTGTACAGGTCTGCAGCATTGCTCTAAAAAGTGAATAAATAAATAAATTAATTAATTAATATATAAATAAATAAATAAGATGGGGTAGTGGGGCCGGTGGGTGCCAGGTGTTGGGGGGTGGGGGTGGGGAGGGGTGTCTCCAGCAGTCACGAGAGCCGAGCTGATTGTTTTTCACCATACAGCTTTTTAAAATTATATCATATGTTTCTCATGGTCTGCATGTGGTCAAAATGCCTCTGAATAGCACTTCTGCAAGTTGCAGTGAGGCCTCCAAACCAGACCTGTAAATAGTTCAGCTACCGATACAGATTATTTCAGGTAAAGTAGGATTTGTATCACAAAGGTTAAAGAGGGAATGGTACTACATGGACAAAGATAATGGCCAAACCCTTATGAAGGCCACAGTGCGTAGGTCCAGCGCTTTTTAATTTTTCTTGCCATGTTTCAATAAAGGCTTTCAACTTTACCTTTAAGAAGCGTGCCTTGGACCCCTATCTGTTTGCCACTTGTTTTTTTTTTTTCATCATTTTGACTTGGCAAACTAAACCCCTTTTTGAAGATTTGTGTCAGTTTACACTCAGCCCGTGAACAAGAGAAGAGAGCCCCGAGCTCGGAACTATTAAACCACCCCGCTTGACCAGAAAACAAAAGCTGGTTCTGAGAAACGCCGTGGCATTTCTGCTGAATTTTAGAGGCGTTTTTGAAAGTTGCCTCCTCATTTAGCAGCGCAGCCTCTCTCCTGACCTGCGGTTGCTTGTGGCCCGCAGGTCATGTGGGTTCCTGGCTCGTCTCTCGCCGGTATTGATAGAGTTGTCTGCAAATGCTATTTCTGAGCGCTCAAAGATGACAGACACAGATTAAGCTGGGCTTCCATTCGAGAGCTGAACCTCATAGTGGCGTTTTTTTTTTTTTTAGAGAGGGCTCTCTGAATGGAACTGAACTGAAGTCACGCAAATGCGGTACTGTACGGAGAAAAAAGAAAGATGCTATTGTTGTAGTGAGTGTCACTGAAGAACTACTTTTTTGGGGGTGGGGGGGGGGGATATTAGCGTGTCCCCTGTGCAGAGGAATGAATGCACTTGCACTTGCAAATGGGACACCCATTTTGGGGATTCCCTGAGTAATTTACTCTGCTTACTTTTTATACTTTCATCTAGAATGGCTGTTCTTTATCTGGGAATCTGATCTTCATCCTCTGGGTTATAACTTGGGAGCACTGTTCCCAAACCATTACACTACAGAGCTGTCCAAGATGGGAAATGAGCAAGGGTACAACAAGACAGGGGCTGAGGAGGAAAGACAGATGGAGAGAGAGAACAAAAACCTTTGAATGAATCACGTAACATATTTGTGACACATTTGTCTTCAGCATCTTCTTCTCACGGCACCTGACTTATTGACAGTCACTGCACAAAAAATACAAATAAAATACAAAACACTTGTCAATTTGTCTGTAAAAAGCAAGTATAAGTATAAGTGATGACTTAACTGCTGTTCAGGGTCAGACTCCTTGCCTGATGTGCTTTGCATTTTGGGTGGCGCAGATAAGATAGCCAGGGTAAAATTTAGAAAAAGGAAGATGGGAAGAGACGGGGATATAGAAGAAAGGAGAAGGAAGGAGAGAAGAGGGGGAATTTGGCTCATCTGAAGTTGCAAGCACCTGCAGAAATGAAAAAAAGCGATAGAAAGAGGGAGAGAGGAAGAGAGAACAGACAGGGGTATGTGTGTGGAGGGAAGCTCACCTGCTTACTGGGGGGGGGGGGGGTACTTGCCACATTGGAAAGCGAGAGCTAGCCCTGAGATTGGGGAAGGGGGGGATTGGGGAGGGGGGGCGGGGTGGAGAAGTTGGAGACAGGTTTGGGCTGTGGTTTTGACAGAAATGGGTTGAACAGCTGCCAGAAACTGAGCTGAAAACAGAACAAGCACAAGGGATGACAACCAACTCAAGACTTCAGCAGAAAAAATCTGTTGAGAAGTAAGTCCAGGGTAAAATATGAGGAAAGGCCACAACAAAGAAATAAAAATGACTGGGAAGATATTTTCCCCTGCCTTTTTGGGCTTGGCAGTTCGTAGAAATGTGTTCATCATTCTTAGGCATTCCAGGCTGAACAGTCAGCACTGTCCCTCTGGTGAAACCTGGTGAAGGCTGCACATCGTGCATGTGTTTCAGTTTTGACAGGTCACAGCGGGCATTCCAGGCTTTTGTGCTTCTTCCCACACATTTAATTTGCTCCTGTCGCGTTCCGTGCTCACTGTTTGTTTATTTATTTATTTATTATTGACTTAATTGTTTTGCAGAGACTGCCCGCTGCTCGTATGGTCGTATGGTATGTAATGAGGTTTCTTTAGTTCCTGTGTGTTGCTTCACTCTGGTATGTAAGCACATCCTGGAGAGCGGGCGTAGCAACCAGCAGTAAAGGTCACCGTATACGCGGGGACTGCTTCCTGCTTGGCCGCAGCAGCACCCACCCTCCCGCCCGCCCCCCCCCCCCATTACCCCCCCCCCCCGCCCCGCCCCCTCGTCCCCCGCCCCCTCGTCCCCCCCCCCCCGGCCCCGGGCCCCCGGCCCTCGGCGTAGCCTGTCCTGCCCCAGAGCACCATTGCAGGGGTTCAGTAAAGGATGTGGCCAGAGGGTGTGATCTGACTTCCTATCCATTCCACCGTGCGCTGCCCCACAGCTCCACAGTTCAGGCGTGTGCGTATCAACACGCTGTTTATTCCCACGGCTCTGTGTGTGCAGCCGCCTCCGCAAAGAGTTTCTCCCAGTTTGGGTGGGGGCAGGGGGATGGGGTGGGGGGGGGGGGGACTATGAAAAGTCTTCAGCTTCTGGAGGGTTGGGGATGTAGATTGCAAATGTACCAAGTACGAAAACTGTCCATGCTAGCTGCTGCATAAAACCTGTACAGACATGCAGAGTAAAATGTCCAGTGTTAATTCAACTTTAACAGTGTAATCTCAACTCTTTACACGTAACATTTGTACCCACTCTGGGATGTGGGACCAAATGTTACCCGTTAAGTGTTGAATTAACACTGTTAGAGTTGAATCTACACTGGACATTCCACTGTGTGCATGCACGGTTGTCTGTCATAATCTGAGTGACAGAGGCCCTCCATTGACTAGTCAAGAGTTCCTTTAGAGATAAGGAGGCAGGTGATCTTCCCATGCTCCCCTCGAAGAACTCTTTTTCCGTTGTGTTGCCAACGGTCACCTTTAATTTCAAACAGCTATGTTCCGCCAATAGTACCATGCGAAGCTGTGTCATGTTTCATGCCGAGAAACGTTTTCAAACGAACGAAGCTGATGGAGACAAGGGAGAAGAAGAAAAAGGGCAACGGAGAGCGAGAGAAAGAGAGAGAAAGAGAGAGAAAGAGAGGCTATCTGGCATTGTAGCCCCTGTAGCACGTGTGAAAAGAACGTGCCGTTTCTTAACGGGCTAGGCTTTGAAATGTCAGCAGTTTCATTTTCCTTCTCCTCTGCGCTGCAGTTTCCTCTTGGCTGCTTCTAGACGTGTCCATGTTTTGAAATCGTTTTGAGACGATCTTTCAAAGTGGGGGGGGGGCGAAATATATTCAGAATGCTGCTATTTGCTATTGCATATTGACGTGGATGCTTTATTGTTTTACAAAAGTGCCGGGTGTTGTCTATTTAACATCTTTCGTTTTGTGATTGACAAAGGTCAGACCTCAAGCAGTCTTAATGCAATTCAGTTCAAACCCCCAAAAAAAGAAAAAAAATCTTTCTTTTTTTAAGATCTTTTTTCATACATTTACAGTATTTGTCTTTCGATAATTTTCCACATTAGATTTTTTCATTTATCTATTCTGTGTATGGCTAAATGAACTTGGCTTGCTTTCCAACTGCATTATACATGACGTGACTTTTTAATATTAGATTCAGCCGTATTGTGTGTTCTAAGCAAGTCTTTCAGTGCAGGGACTTTGGGCGGGTGTAGGGGGGGGCAGAACAGACAGCATACATGCTTGGGCAGTGCGGGCACAGGGGGCCAAGGGGGTGGGGGGGTGGGGGGGCAGCAGGTACCCAGAGGGAGCAGAATGAAGTGGTGGTGTGTGTGTAGGATCTCATGATTTTTTATTTATTTCTTTTTTTTGGCAGACATGTCAGACTTGTCCCTTTCAGCGGCCCTGCTGGTCAGCGCCAGGGCGCCGGGTTTGAAGCGAGCTGACGCGGGCCTCCAGCGGAGATAAGATGGGGAGTGACACGGTGAGCTGGAGGAGGCCGTGGATCGGACGAGCAGCAGCAGGGGTCTGATGGCGGAGGCAAGGAGGGCCAGCGAGGAGGAAGTCCCTATCATCCAGAGAGGAAATGACCGCTCGTGTTTGCGTTCTGAACCCTTTGGATAACGAACAATGTCTGCTAAATACCAGATTCTCTGTCTCAGATCTCACGGATTACCCGTTGAAATTCATACTATATCTCGTCCCAAAAGCAAGGCAGGTTGGGTAACTCCTTCCATGGAAAAAAGGCAATGCCTTTTTTGGGATTTGGACCCGCTTCTTCATGAGTTTGAATCTGGTTTTTAGACGCACTAACCGATATTGCTTTCAACCTGTACTGATGTGGGCAGTTTATTATTCCTACAAAATCACAGTGACCTCTGATGTGTATCCTGAGATATAAGTGCTTGAATGATTCTGAACTCTTATGTAGGGTGCCCATACGTTGGATTTCATTTATCTACAGTCTATAGAACAAGCAAAACTTATAACGGATAAGTTTTCTAACAGATATTATCAGTCCCAAAAAGAAGAATTGTCTTGAAACAAGACCAGGTTAAAACCTAGTATATATGGCTGGACCTAACACACGTGATCCGGCTGACCAATGGTGTACCTTCATAACTTGGCCGACCAATGGTGTAACTTCATCACACAGTCAGTCAGTCAGTCAGTCACAAACATTCGTGTTTGTAGGGCTGGTCTTGCTCTTGCGGTCCAGCCAAAAAGAAGACGTCTGGGCAGGCTAAAGTCAGACCACTACGTTTGCTGAGTCAATGTATTCTATTTGGGTTGTTCTGGCTAAGGCTAATTACTTTAATTCCTGGAGCCTTGATTACTGAAAGTACAGAGTGACTGCAGCAGTCAGAACGACCGCATAGCTCTGGCCCACCTAGTTCTATGCAGGCCTGACTGTATGAATGTTTCTGGCAACACTGCTCAGTGTCTGTTGGGTACTGGTTAAAAAAAAGAAAAAGTTTTAGCGAAAGTGTTTGTTAACTTGCACATTTGGTATCGTCAAGCAATCAAAAGATGGGAAACTGACACTTCTGTGCTTTTACGATGTTGCAAGATGTTGGAAGCGAGTCGCGATGTTGGCAGTTTATGTATCTTTCGTACATGCATTTTTAGGCCGTGAAAACCGGGGCATCAGCAGTGAAGAAGAAGAATAAGAAGAAGAAAAAAATAGAAGTTAAAACCGTCACTGGAAAAAGAAAGTGTCACTATATACGTGAAAAGTTCTCTCTGACAAATGCTCAGGGGCTTGGGGAGCTGGGAACATCAAAGTAAATTAGCAAGAAACCACATGCTAAAACTAACACGCGACGGCTTTGAGTTTCCACTCTGAGAAGCGGATTATTAATACTGCACTTATTGCTGATTATTATTAGCAATCATGCTAGTCTATAAAATGAAGTTTGTGAAAATACTATCGAAGCGGCTATTCATCTCAATCGAGCGCAATTACACTTCTGAAAAAAAAAAAAATGTCTGCAAAAGCATCGATAAAGATCTGGTCACAAGTAATACAACTTAATGACATGCCCAGTAGCCTAATGCACACATTTTGTAATGGCATTTAGCTTTAGATTGTTTGCCGCATTTTTGATGCAGATATTTAGATTTCTTAAAAGGCATAGGATGAAGGGTTCGTGTTTAACAATTAACTGGGGTCAGCATCTACATCTGATAACACATCAAAGGCAATCTGTTAAGGTTATCTTTTTCAAATATCAGCAACACGTTTCTCTCTTTGAAAGTCACTCCAAAACGCTGTTATATTTGCAGCAGAAGATCAAGGACAAAAAGTGCAACTTGGAAACAAAGATGCTCCACTCTGTGTTGGGGTTTACTGTTTAATTCAAATCAACTTGCTGCATGCCAGTGATAATGCTCTTCATCTCTTCAAGGCCTCAAGCCCCAGATTGTGCCGGGTCTTTGTGTCTTTTTAGCAGGTTTATATACTGACATCTTTGAAGAGGTATGATGGGCTCCAAAGTGCACACGCTCATGCGCAAACACATACACAATCATGCGCACCAATTTGCACAATGCCACACAAAGACACATGTGTACATGCATAAACACAGATAGAAATACAGACAAGCATACAGAGAGAGAGAGAGACAGAGAGAGAGAGAAAGAGAGAAAGAAAGAGAGATAGCATACAATTTCCTTCTGTATAACCACAAGGGACAAGGCCTTAACATCAACAGAGGTACCCTAAGTTTACTCGCCGATGCAGTTTTATCTGTGGGAAGCGTTGTCTCGCACAGAGACATTTTACAGATAGGCAAAGTGTGTACAACAGCAGACAAAACCAAAATGACCAAAAAATAAATAAATAATTAGACTGGAATTCACTCATCATTTGCTCTTCTGTACAGCCCTTTTGCAGGACTGTACCCATGTAGCCTATTGCACAGTGATGCTCTAGGTTAGCTCCCCACAACTTAAATAAACACAAATAAATGCACAATTAAAAATGCATGTAGTCCCGATTATAAACAATTATTTAATAAATGGGTGGGTGACCTGTTGATTGAATTTATACGTCAACAATAACTTTAATTTTAATTTATGATTAATTTAGTTTAACACAGTCCCAGTGTTGCACGTTACAAGTTTTTAAATGAAATTTGAAATGACTTCAACTACAGCCTATAACTAATGGAACATAACAATCATAATAGTGCTCTGAATGACAATTTTTTTTTTTTTAATGAATGCTTTATGTGCATTGACTCCAAATGCTACATGTTGTATAATAAAGGAAATAGCCTATTTATGTTCCTATATTTTAAAAAAATACAATACACATTAAAAACTGCATATCATATCTATGTATACCATATCCATGCATTAATAGACAGACAAGCATAGTTTCCTTCAAGACGTGAACAAGATAATTTAGGTTGTATTGGATCTACAGAATTCATTCTGTAAATGCTGTTCTAAACGCTGACATTCCTAAGGACAGGATAATAAAAAATTACTATTCTTCAAACTATGCTCAAAAAATCAGATTCCAAAGCTATACAGGTAAGTACAGGCAGACTGAATTCAACGTAAATAAACAGATCATTTACATTATTGTCAGTCTCATCCTGCCACCTAGTGCTCATTTGGTGAAAGGTCTTCAGTGTATTTCTTGCATTTTCATGGTTACATTTTGACTGCCCTTTCAGCAAACACATTCAGAAAAGTTAGCTTAGCTGGAGAGTGAAATATTAATATTTTTCTGTATTTATAGCTTGTAAGACATTAATAAGTAAATATCAATTGGATTAAATTTTCATTTTGATATGAATGTGTACTCCAAAAAAAAAAAAAAAATAAACGGTTATTGGTTTAGGCTTCCGTTGATAGTATTTAACCTTTAACAGGATAAAAACTAGCAGATCAGATACAATTTCACAACATATCTAATGCAACATTTCTTTCAAAATAAAAAATAATACCACTGATGTTTACAAAACTGCTGCCATTACTTCTGAAATTATTGCCACTAATCCTGCTACTACTACTACTGCTGCTGCTACTACTATTACTACTACTGCTAACACTACTACTACTACTACTACTACTACTGATGCTGCCGCTGCAACTGCTAATTAGTGTTATTATAATTTTATTTAATTGGCTTTTTCTTATTTTTAGATATATCATATAGTGTGTTTGTTTCATTTGGAATTGCATTGATGCTAGCTTTATTTAAACCCATGGAGGTAAAGGAAGTCTGAATGGGTAAACTTTTTTATATTTGGCCAGACGGGCAAATGCAACTCCCATAATTATTTTTTTTTTTCTTATTTCTGACAATGGGTGGTCAAGAAATTTACTATATATTCGTTTTAGTTATAGTTTTACCAAGTTACACAATTTGCATGTCCAACAGCACATTATGTAGTTCTTTTAGGTAACTGTTATGCTACAAGTTGTACACTAGAGGGCAGAAGTACATTTGTAAATTCTGCATTATCACTGCTGGTTCAGTACCCCACGTCATCATATAAAATTAGATTACTCTTGCTCTAGATAAACATATAACAGAAAGCATTCTAGAAAATAAATAAATAAATAAATTAAATAATTAATTAATAAATAAATTAAAGATTGTTTTGAAAATGGTGCACTTTTAAAAAAGCTGTCTGCTGAAAGCATCTTCAAATGTGTTCTGAATGTTTTTTTATTCATTCATTTTATCCCCCCTTATATATTGCTGGATTCAAGTCCCATGTAAATACAAATTCAAACAATGAATTTCAAATGCATTTATTTTTAAAAATAGATGCAATTGACTTGCTACTGGTGCATCCACGTGTATGCCTTCAAATGCACACAACAAATGCTACTATATTATACATACTATGTAAATGACTGTTGACTTTAAATGGAGAGTTTCTTGGTTCTCTGTTTGCTTTTTCACCCATTAAATGTTCAGCATGGCTCATCCTCCTTTGATTGATGAATGGGATTTTGTATCCACAAATTGAAAAACAACATATGCCACTGACAATTAAATTAATTAGTATGGAAATCATCCATACCTTGTAAACCAACTGATTTCCATTGTCAATTGGTTGACCCTTGATAGAAGTTGATCTTGATAGAAGTTAAGAATGAAGTTGTTGTTGTTGTTGTTGTTGTTATTATTATTTTTATTATTATTACTATATAAAGCAGTCCCCCTTTCACAGTGTGTTTTGCTCTGTTTTGGTGTTAATGAGTTAATGTTGGATTTATTGCAAAATCATGTTCTCTATCGGTAGCTAATATTGATTCATTGGACCAAGGGCAATGACCTTAGCAGCCAGGCTTTCGAACACTGAACTTTGGCTGCCTGATGACTAAACCGAATTGAACTGCAGTGACTGTACAACAGCAAAACAACAGCCTAGGGAATTAATGCAGGTAGGGGTTGAGCACTGGTTCTCAGACATTTTAAAAACAGAACCCAAATCCGAAATGTTTTTTTTGATACCTGGACCTAACTTAAAAATGTAGTACTTTTCAAGGACCAATCAAATACACATCCTAGTATACCAAATTAACTACAGGCTCATTCCGGGACCCACCTCGTGCACACCCATGGCCCATTTTGGGTCCCAAACCATAGTTTAAGAAACACTGGGATTGTGTAACCAGTCAAATTCAAGGGGGAACATTAGATGGCCAGATGTCAAGGAAGCATTTAAGATGCAGTGTTTAAGGACACACTATTCCTTTAAATGACAGGAGATTTATAATGGGACGTGAGTAAGGATCTTAGCTCTAGTTCATCCTATTAGAATAATATCATCTTGTTCAGTTAGTGCTGTGCCTCCATCACTATGTACTGTAGGCCCTATCAAGGACCGCTATTGCTTTAACCCTTTATGGTGTGAGATCACCAATAGGTGCTTAGCGTTCTTAGCTGAACATTCTAATGCTGAAGCAACAATCACCACCTGTAATTTGAAAGCAATGGAGTTCTAGAACACCGACTTAGGATTTTGATAAAAACATTCCAAAAAGCCTATTCTTCAAAAGGGTTAAGTGTCATGGGATCCTTAATGAGCTGTGAGTTGCCACATCGTATTCGAACAATGATGCCATATTTAAAATAAATAATGTTTTCGTAACTAAAATAGTTTCATGTGGAGTGCATAAAGGTCACAATAAAACAAGTGATTCTTATTTTCAAGGTTAACAATAATAATTATTTTTTTCAGTTTGAGAACAATTATCATTTTTAATGGTTACCCGGTGAACAAAAGCCAAAATCGAAATGTCTAGATGGGTGGAAATCTATGTTGAGAGACATTTTGATGTAAACAGGATAGGCTAACCCCAGTATAGCTCACGTTTTACTCAGGCCTTGTCTGGCTACGTTCTAGTCGGCTAGAAAACTTGAGCTCTTTAAACAAATGTAGCCAGCTTCTGAATGCCTGAATGACTAGATGGAGTTTCACTGACTTTTCACCACAAAAAAATAAAAAATAAAACAAATTCTCACTGAGTCATTTCAGTACATAATGGTAAGCAATGACATCAAAGCTGGCCTCGCCAAGGGACGTGGGGGAAATGTGTATGGGCATATTCCTGGTGTTTCTGGAAGCAAATAGGTGACTTCATTTTTTTAACGGAACATCCCTGGCCTCAAAGAGAGGTCAATGGCTTCTGCCAAATCCAAAAAATGGCTTTCAAATGACTTGGCATTACCATAAGCTTGCATTGACTTGATTGACCCTGCACTATTGACAAAAGCATAAATCACTCCAGCGCTCTCCACTGTTGTTGTCTGTAATTATCTTGGCAGTGTTTATGCAACCTGGGAATTCCATTAAATAAAAACACCAAGCGCATATTCATATTCTCCATCGCGCAATAGGGATGAGACAGCTCTTATAACACGTCCAGACCTCAGGCTATGCGATGTACACATTTATTTTCATCCAGCAGACAGAGCAGAGATTTTGTTTTATCATTTAAATAGATTTTGAAATTTACCTCAACTCAATATTGTGCAATAAAGAGGGTTCATAGTTTTATTTATTTTGCAATGTTTCCAGATTGTGACCATGTGACTCAAAGTAAACATTTGGCACTAACATAATGCATTTTTGCAATGAATCCCTTTCCTAAGTTATATCTTAGTATTTGGATTGCAAGCATTCAGTGTAAAGCATTAATAAATACAACTATTTCAAATTGGTGTTCCATTAGTGTATCACTCACAAAGCTATAATTTTGGCATACAGTTATACTAAGTTTGTGTTTGAGTTTTATCTGTCGACCACAGTATTATCTTCGCGACACAGACAGGCCTTTCCATAAGTCATATTGATTGCAATTCTTTTAAAGTGCTGCTTTTCAGAGACAGACTTTGAAGGTACGCACTTTAAAATGCCACCCTCACACCTTACCAGTTTATTCCATGGAGGTTTATAGACACGGCTACTTGTTCATTTACACTTTTGACATTTCTATTGCTCTTTTAACCTGCTAAATGGTGTGCCAACTTCACACAGTGCTATTATGTTTCGAGTACCCTCGATATTCAATTGATTTTTATTAAATGCCCCAAAAACTGCCAATCCACATTTTGTACATCATCTTTGTGTGCAACCTCCTCTTCCTAACTATGTGTGTGCGGTGCCACAATTTTTACACCCGTCCAATTATAGCAATGACAACAATACAGTCAAAACCAATAACCATGTTAACAGGCAATGGGCTGTCAGCCGGGAAGTGTATAGATCTCATATGCAGCATATTCACATAAATCAGGTCTTAGTAGTGCGGTCTCTGCTGGCAAAATATAAAATGGATCTGCATGATCTCGCGATTATCACATCTTCAATAGGAAGTAGGTTTGAATAAATGATTTTAAATTGTCAGTTATTTCATACATCTCATCGATTCCTTCATGGAGTGATTTTATAAAGCAAATTAAACTCTATATTATTATTACTATATTTAAAAAAAGTTATAGATCACCTTTTATTAATTTGCTTGGATAAACTCATTTGACAGTTTTGCATTAATTTCTTAGATTGTTCCTGTTCCATATCATACATGCAGTATGCATTTTTTAAAATTATATTTTAGGGTAAAAAAGACAAATATCCCCATGTTAATGTCAACACATTGTCAGACAGAACTCTAATTATTACAAATCCTTGATTTCCATTCTTCAAAGATCTGATGTATACATGTGAGATGCCACCAGGTGGATTTGTATAAAACCCCTCTCTAAATGAAGACTTATCATCTTGCATTTTTTCCCCCACTTTAAGTGCCTTTGGAATGCTGTTTACGGTGATTATAATATATTTTTGGGGGAGAATCAGGATTACTGGCTGGTATGAGCAGGTCATGATCTGAATAAAAATATGGCATAAAACAGCTCTTTTATATTCCGGTTAATAAATGAGTGACAGTGAGAATGGGATGTTTGGAGTCAGTACTTGTTCAACATCCTAAATTGGTTTAATCTCCATGACACGCCTTAAAGTGCTAAGCTTTCACTAATCTTCTAATTATTTGAAGCCTCTTGTAAGCGGGTGATAGCTACCATATTTCAAAAAATGTAATGAGTTTCATCTTAATGTTTTAATTATTATTTTTTAGTAAAGAGCGTACACCAATTACAGATGCAGACACTAGTAGCATTTTCTAAAGTCCTGTTTTTTAAAGACATACTTTCAGTGTATGCGTATACTGCACATCCTTGGAAATAATTGCTCGATTTTTGGGGCCAGGACTATGCACACATTTTATCACCATGGTTCAAAATTTAAATTACGGTTTACATCTCTTTACAATATGTGAGGTTTATGTGGAATGTGGGGTGGTATGGTGATGCAGTGGGTAGCATTTTCGCCTCACAGCACTGGTCCTGGGTTCGAATCCAGCTCTAAATTGCCCATAGGTACGAGTGTGAGTGAATGCGTGCGTGCCCTGAAATAGATTGGCAGCCTGTCCAGGCCTGTCCTACCTCTCGCCCAATGCATGCTGGGATAGGCTCCGGCACCCCCTGTGACCCTGCCCAGGATAAGCGGGTATAGACAATGGATGGATGTAAAATATGTTCATTAATATAACTAGATATGCCAGTGATGATATAAAAGGAAAGTGAAATTATCCTAGATTCCACCGAAGATATCAGCTGTGATGGCTGTTTAAAGTGCTTTGGCGTAGACATATTGGATATCGTGAAACTGTTGGGGCATTGCAGGCCGTTGTCTTTATAGATTGATCTGAATATCAGAATATCAGGGCTCCCAACATTCAGTCTTCAATTATATGCTGTCTCTAATTCATTACTGCTATTATTATTTCACAAGTCTCATTTGTTTCATCTACTTTCTGCATATTTCTTCTGATTGTTATCATCAGCCATTGATAATATGCGCATATTGACAACGTGTGAACCTTGAGCCATTTCTAATCAGTTGTATAAAAGAGAGCAAAATAGGTATTGTTTGATCTTCATAATCATGATTATTTTAATGTGTGTTACAGTCACAATTGTCAGAAAGACACTGAAGTCAGCCAACCGATCACAAGCACAGGCTTCATAGTCAGTTAACGGCCATTATTATTAAAAGGCGCCAAAAGCCACTCTGCTCACCCTCTTCTCATGCCGGTCTTTCAGACGCTTTTTTTTAAATAAGGACTTTGTCTATAAATGTGTCTTATTCATTTAACTCCACTTGAGCAGAGAGAGAGAGACGGAGATCTGAATTAACACCTGATGTGCAAAATGCACATTCGGCTGCTACTGTAAATAAACCTTTGCTCACATTTCACTCCAATCCGGTCTTTAGGGAGCCATCTGGTAGCCCCTGACCGCCATTCGCGCACCTTTACTTTCAAACAAAGGGCCTGCAAAATAGCTGGGTTTACTGTATGGAATATAACACCCAGGGTTCAACGAGCTTTCGCGTTAGTTATGGATTTACCCAGAATGCTCTTGGTTCGCCTTTATACACCTCCAACACAACGCTGTAGGCTCTTTGTCACAGATGCCCCCTGTGTGTGTGAGTTTACCCTAATTAAATATCAGAGGACGCTTGGGAAGATGTGGAAAAGCAGAGCGATATTAAAATGCATCGCAATTTAAATTGTGCGGCTGGAAAAAAAAATCGTGATGGGCCAGGATTCTAAAAGCTTCCGTTTATTAGCGGTCCCGGTACAGTGAGATCTCAGCATTAAACAAATCATGGGGTTTTATATTGAATTACAAATACACCCGTCATCTCCGCAAGTTGCGTAAATTCACAGTGATCTTTTCCCGAGGTTCATTTTTTTTTAAATCCAAAGAGAGAATTATACAACTGGCAGAGTGTGGAAGATACTGTCAGGGAGGCGCGGTATTAAAAGCATTAAAACATATTGCTGTGAAATTACATTTGGGTTTTATGTTAATAAATGACGGCAATTTCAGATCTCATGACAAATGGGCTATTCAATTTTACATCTTATTTAAAAAAATAAAATTAAAAAAAACCATTTTTTTTCCATTGCATTTTGCTTTTATATTAAACACTTGTCACATTGAGCCATATTTAATAATATGTCCTCATAACGACGCCAATGTCAAATTAAGAATCAGAACGCTTGCCAGCGACAGCTTGAGTCTCCCCACGGTCTTCTGCCTTCTGTGACCAAAGAAGAGCGGCTAGGGCTCCCTCCTCTGGTGAGAGGTCAGTATTACAGTGACATTGTGAACGCTTGACACGGTTCAATGCATTTTCAGCTGCTGCTCAGGTATAAAACCTTCAGATAACAGCAGCAGCACTCATCCCCTTTCAAAGTCAAAGACACTGGATAGTTCTGAAACTTCAACAGGATAACGTGTCACCCTCAATACATCTCAATCAAATGTCACAAGTATATGTAGATTGCATATCACTCAACATATGGAAATTGTGGGGAAAAAAAAAAAAAACTATTAGACTTTCATCACCGTGTACTTTTCAGCAGTCTTGTACCTCACACTGGTGATTATAATATTTGGAGTTCTGTGCGTGGAGGGCATTGCTTCAAACAGACTTAAGATAAATCAACAACCAAACATTGAAAGCTTACCGTGTTTTACACAATCAAGGAGTCCGTTTGTGACAGAAACAATTCCAACAGCTCGTGCATTCTCCGTTTTATCTTGTCAGTGATTGTAAACAACCTGGCACTGACGTGAGTGATCTGTTTCTCATCAGCGCTGCGTGTTCCGTTCAGCACCGTTCGAGCGTTCGCGACACACTCTTTTTTTTTTCAGTCTGGCATCTCCGATCCCACCTGAATTCGGAATGTCCTGTTCGCAAAATAATACGCACAAGCACCCTCGTCACTGGCCGCGGGCTCAGGAGAGAAGGCAACTTGCGGTCATCTTCCGGAACACGCGATATCAGCCAGGTGCCTCTTTTCCATTCTCACTACAGCCACGAGCCCTGCATGCGCAGAAAGAGGGCGTAGGAGACCCAATCGTACTCACTCGCAAAGAGCAAGCCGCGGTATTCAGACGGTCAACAGGGGGCACTCGAGTAACGAACACTGCTATCCCCGGCCCACTGAATCCCTCAAATGCTGTATGTCCTTTGGGGTGACGTGAAGCTAACTGTCCGCTGCTCCTCTGGGGCTGATGGGACTGACTGTCCGCTGCTCCTCTGGGGCTGATGGGACTGACTGTCCGCTGCTCCTCTGGGGCTGATGGGACTGACTGTCCGCTGCTCCTCTGGGGCTGATGGGACTGACTGTCCGCTGCTCCTCTGGGGCTGATGGGACTGATCAGGTTCGATCTGAGACCACGGTGGTCAGTTATTCACCTTCAGTAGTAGCAGTCCAGTTCAAATTGACACCTCAGGATCGCAATAACCCACAACATGTTTATTGGCACCACAGTACCGGGCAGTCGATGTTACCCAGAAGCGTTGATGACGTTCGGTTCCGGGCTATCTGTAGTGATTCTGGGGAAATTACAGAGATTATTTGTCCTGAATGAATGGGCCTAATAAATAACTCAAAGATTGCATTACCCGACGAACCCCTGATAAAACTAATCCGGTTCAAACAGGGCTTAAGTCAGACATGCTTAAATTTGGCCCCAGGGGACCAGTAGTGCTGTTGGTTCTCATTCTTACCCTCAAGTGAGAGACTGATTTAAACCTGACATAACCCCTGGCCAATCAGTGACATTATTGGACCATGAACAATCAGGAAAAAGAGAAAACAAGCAGTACTACTACTGACCCCAAGGGCCGGTTTTGAGTGTCCCTGGACTAAATGCTACCATAATCTCATGTGCATTCCCAGTGTCCATTTTTGTACTGAAAAGTCTGTGACTCACCATGTAGGTGTTCAGGTAAAAACCCAGCAAAGTTTGATTGAAAAGCTAAAGTTTTCCATTTGACTAGCCATGCAATTTCCAGGTAAAAACCTGAGCTATATTGGGGTCAACCATGTAGTATGTTGAAACGTCTCTCAACCCCAGATGTCCTCTAGATGTCTAGACGCCCCAGAACTTGAAGGCTGGTACATCGTCATGTCATTGTGTTTTTTATAAACAGATCTTTGACTTGGCACTGAACACATCATTGGACTAATCTGTGTCTGCTCATTTCCTGCTGGAATGTCTTTGTGTCAAGACGCACCCTGCTGCCCTAAGCCAGGCATTCGGCACTATGCGACATGCACAGTCGACCCATTGTCTTTTATATGCGGAATATCTGGCTATGGCGACGACCAGTTAAATCTGCAGCTGCTTTAGATGCAGGGATGTGAGACTATGAGAGATGCTGCAAGTGCCTTATTTACTGGGGTATACTGATCTTTTTATGGGGGTGGTGGCTACAGATATGTATGGTATATTCATGTGTATATATATATATATTTTTTTTTACAAAGAGCACAGCATATACTTAAATATAAATGTTTTATTATATTTATTAATGCCATTTACTCAGCTGAACAGAATGTACTGTCTCAGAAGCATCAGAGCTCTCTCTCTCTCTTTCCCTCTCTCTCTCTCTCTTTAAAAAGTTTCAGCCAGATGTTTCATTATACTGTAACTCCAGGAAGTGTCCAACCCGTTGGGCAGGTGTGAAAGGAAAGTGTTCTTGAGGGGACGTCTTAATTGTCTTAATTTCATGTAAAATAAGTCACGTGTTGACTTCTGCCACGAGGTAGGAAACGCACTAATCATGAAATGGACCTAACAAGTCAATATCACTACATTGAGTATTACGATTAAAATGTTCGTTTCATCATTGAAATTTTCTACAACAAAAAAAATACAAAAAACAAAAAAAACAAATAAAAACTGCAATACTGAAACAAGAAAAAATAACACATTTTTCTTAAAAAATAAATAAATAAATAAACAAATAAACGTAATAAAAATTATTAAGTTTCCTGTTTAAAGAAATGCATCTGTGTGTTTAATCTTGCCATCATGTTTTTATTTATAATTACAATATTTGTTAAATATAGGATGCCGCGGTCCGCGGTCCTAATTTGCAGCAGTAGAGACAGGTGCTTGCAGCGCAACAAATGCACATTTTGGCAGAGTCAGATAACCAATGGCGGAACGCGAGGCGTGGAGAAGGGCGGAGTTTGACCGTAGTAGCCGTACCTCAGACCAATCAGACGGTTGGTGGGAGGGACAGTCCTGTTGGAGGGAGTGTCTCCCACTCCCGAGCGTTCGCTGTGTACTCAAACTCAGCGGAGAGTAATGGCATGAGCAAACCATTGCAATCAGGACAAGCAAAAGCGCACCGTGGAAACTACGCTACTACTGCTTAAACTTATTTCATTGTGCATGATACCTAAAACAGGGCGAAGGCACCCGGAGGAAACGTTATAATCACATCGAAAATATTGTACATCGAAAACTGTCACACGCGGACGTTTCTTCGTTTTTTCAGCTAAAAAGAGGATATGTTGTTGGACATGTGAATTATAGGAGTTACTGCCACTCGCCCCCAAAATGAAGCTCGCCTCCTTACAGTATTTCTTCGGCTTTCTCTTCACTTCTGTCGTGGTTCGGGTGAGCTCTTCACAGTCAGGTGAGTGACAGTTGCCCTAATGTCTAGCGCGCGAGGTGCTTGTTTACTTGTGACTGCGTGTTTGTTATCGGTTGCGCTTAGGGACAGCGTGTTTGGGCTGTAAAAATGACCCGACTTCCAGATGGAATATTAAAATATATTGAGATATTTCACAGCTAGCTGAATGACGTTGCTGTGTGTTTTTCGATAGATATCGCCTTGAAATCACTGCAGTGATTTTCGAATCTGAATCTTGATGAATAATTTTCTCTGTCGTACAGAAAAGGGCCACCGGAATTGTTGATTATCATGTAATTTACTAAAACGGCGCCTCAATTGCATTCCTTCTGGGCAACTGGAGGAGTCCCAAAGTAATTTCCCCTAATCCCTTTTCGTTGTGAATTCCTTAGTGTGTGGTTAAGAAGGGACTCTATGTATAGGCTACTGTGCGTTGAAAATGAACCTCAAATGAAATAAGGTGGGCTAACGCTTTGAACTCCGCACACAGAACGGCACTGTTGAATTCGCAAAGAACTGCATTGAATAATCAACACACGTGTCCCGTGGACACAGAAGAAGCTAGCCCAGTTCTTTTTTTCCTGTTTCTTTTTCTTCTTCGTATTCCCGTCCCTTGTGGGAAAAGGGGTTTAACCAGTCTGCTTGTTTTTCTTATCATTGCATTGCCAAGTGAACAATCGCTCCTGTCAGAGCGACTATTGTTGTCGGTGGTTTCTGTGAAATAACTTGGCTCGGTTTTTATGGCAAGTAGGCTACCTTGCATACCTTGAGTTGTTTTCATTTGCATATTATGTCCCGGATTAAGATATGTACTTGTTCCACCATCAGTCGTCTAAGACATTAATGGGCCGTAGGATCGTATAGCCTATAACAAGATAAGATCCCGTTCTTTCAGTATGTATATCCATAGGGACGTACAACACCTAATTCTTCATAATAGTAATCCTTCTTCCTTTTCTTCTTATATAATTGTAGTATTTTCAACTGTCGTTGCTGTAATAGTTGTCAACAATGTATAAACTTATAAGCTATACGTTCTTTTTTTTCATAAAACGTGTTTTCATTTGTTTCGTTTATTTGTTCTCTCTCTTTTGGGACACATATAGATATGACACCGTGGAACTTTTGAATGCATTCTTCATGTTTATCGAAAGAGAACAGACACGTGTGTGAATGACCGGAATTTCGCTCAGTGCCAGTAGCTGGACGTAGTGATGCATTACAAAGTACCACGGACTACTGGTTTATTTTGCACAGGATTTTTTTTTTGTGTTATTATTCTTCTTATTATACTAGTTATTAGCCTATAATAGTTCTTCATCTTCCTATCTTTATTATTATTATTATTATTATTGCTGTTGTTGTTGTTAAAGATTAATTGCTTCAACAACTTTCTTGCTCATCAATCAACTGCTTAATGAACAGCTGTTCAAACAACAATTCAGCTCGCGGAACAGGGTAGCAAATCTGAGCTCATCTGATTGTATGACCTTCATATAGTTTTAGAACAGAGGATCATGCTCACTTGGGCTGGCAGTCCTTTGTTCTGCCTCAGTCTCGGATGCCTTATTTTCTGAAATGCCGAAGCAGTTGCGGATGGTTCCACACTGCATCGCAATGTATGTGATTTACGAACGTGCCCATTCGTGCACACGTAGTCGCCGGGAATATTTTGAGATTTGCTAATGGCTGCGTTTATCCACAGAGAAATTAAGTGGCGTTTTATTGCATGAAAGAATGCGACTCTCCACACGGTGGTAGTATGAACCGCACAGCCACCGTGAAACGCGTTGCCCCCATAATTTCTACAGCCCAAGGCGACGCCTGAATAGAGAGCCCCTTGTTTTTTTTTTTCTTTCGTCTTTTATTTATTTCAGGTGTGTCTAGTTTGCGCGTGTTGTTTAATTATAGCCAGGCCTATTGACTCCGGATGAATCGCGGCAGGCGGTGGTCGTTTACCGGCGGAATTTTGTTCGATATTTCTTTTCAGGAGTTCAGTTGAAGAGTGTGTACGCTCCAGTGCGTTGAACCTGACAACAGCAAGTCGACTGTCCCAAACGCTGCCTTAAAGTTATGTAGCGGATCCGTTAATGACGAGTCGGTTCCACACGTATCTGCTGTTCGTCTGTGCACCGGTGGCAGATGTGCAGGCATACATTTTTTCTCCGGAATACTCATCGGTGATTTTTTTTTTTTTTTTGTAGAAAATTAACTTCCTATGTTTAGCGCTTATCGTTCGCCGTGTCCTCGTGCGTTTGAGTCCAACCAAGTTTTATTCCGATTTATAACAAAGGTAACTTTCACAAATCCATCACCTATATCATCATCGTCATAACGGATATAGACTAGGTAACCAGCTGTATGCATTGCGAGTTTGTTTTTGCACGGACCACACGCTGTGGTGCAGTCAAATAGGCTATGCATTTTAGACGGTTCTCAGCATCAACGCGTTCAAGATTTTTAATGCAAACACTGCGTGCACGATGATGGCGAATTAATGAGACCTTCCTTGTTTTTTTCCAGATTTTTTTTTGGTTAAATTAGGCCTATACAAATATAACACGCCAAACGCGAGACAGAATGGTTATTTTAGCTTGCATTACAACAACATCAACAAATAATAATAAACAATAAACGGCAGCATTAGGCTATATCATTATAATTAGATCTTATTTTTTTAGCATTGTGTAAAGCTTTGTATATTGGTATTGGTTCATGTCGGTTTATCTGTAGCCCAGCTCGTTGAGGAGCATCACGGCTCCACATCTTGTCTGTATTTTACACCGTTGTTTATTTTAACTGTCGGCATTACCCCGTGGCGTCTTCATGACAACAGAGTAATGAAACGGAATACGTCTCGTGAATGGTTCTGACGTGTGCACGAGCCCCCGCTGCATTAGCAGGGATGTTACAGGTGAATTATTGTTATGACGGGACCCTCAGAGCCTATTTTGCTAGTCGTCATGTTTACGGGAAAGGAGAGTGCATCAAGAAATCGTATCTAATCCCACAGTCTGCCAGGTTGAGGGAAGCAGGCAGCGGAGGAGACTGTGCAGTGATCTCTCAAGGCGTAGCCTATCTGCTTGAAGTTTATGAAACTGAAACGTAGCCTACATACTTAATTGTTCTCTCACCAAGTAGCCTGCTTTTAATATTCGTAGCTAAGGAACAAAAATACTACACGCTAAAAGGGGCAGATCGCCAACTGAAGGCCTTTGCTCCCGAAAGCTGAGGACGGACCCACACACACGCACGAACAAACAAATAAAATACGAGTTAATTGATTTTTAAAAACACAATGATATAATCTAAATTGTGACTGAAAATGTCAAATTTATTGTCAGTAAAATGTATTTGTTGAAAACAAATAGGCCTAGGTTGTGCCTTGGGTTAGGAAACCCATGCAAAACTGGCAAGTCGATTCAATGTTAATTTTATCGCTTCTCTATCATACAATGATTATAATAAACGACTAGGACTCTGTATTGCTGTCAGGGCGTTCAATATCGGGATGAGCAATTCATTCTTATTTCTTGTTTCAAAGGTGGCAATTTCACGCTAATCCACCTGATCCGTGAAAATGACGTGTTTAGCAACCGCTGCATTTCCTTTAGTAATTGACTCGAAATTCAGTGCCATTAAATGAATCCGACAGTCGGTTTGGCAGCCAACTTAGCCAGCACAGGGCCGAACGCGGGTCTTTAGTGTCGGAAACGAAGTGAGAGAAAACCAATTTGTTTCATCTCCTCGTTATCTGAGAGTTACGAGTGGGCCTTCCATTACGACGGCTAATTAATGAATGGATTACGAAAGCTGTCAATCGCGTGCTCACCTGCACCTTTCCGGCGGAGCTGCGAGGCTGAGCGGTTCGGCTGTGGACGTGGCTTGTAGGTACGCTAATGGGAAATGAAATACAGAAACGATAACCCGAGACAGCCGGAGGGTGACAGGGTGTTGATTGAATTGGTTTTTGACGAAACAAATTAAGGGGCGTAGGGCGGTGGGGGGCGTTTGGAGCACGGTGACGGGGGAAGAGGAAACGTGGCGTCCGGGCCCGTCTTCTATTGGAAAAAAAGAAAATATTTTTGCGAATATTTGTTAAGTTACTTAATAATATTAGTGATTTGATGCGTTGAATGTGTATGGAACTCCAGCTGTCTTACACCACACAGACTCTTTCAAACCACTTGAGTTCATGTTTAATGGTCAGTCTTTATAAGTCAGCTCTAACTCATATGTATGATATTTAAGCAAGTAATTTAAATGTGCTGAATCTGATTCAGTGAATACTTTGTTCCAAGGATTGCCAAGATTAGACTGCGTGTGGGTGTGTTTGTGTGAGCGCACAGCCTCAGTTGTAAATAAAAGCTGTCTCATGCCTTTTTCCGATTCTCATTTTATTTCATTCCGTTGGTTTATGTCGAATGATAAAAATTACACTAATTTGTTTCCACTCCTATAAAGCAATGGAAGGGAGAGTAATTCTATAATTTATTGGACTTTCGCGGGGAGAGCCTGGCTGGTTTATGCGTTTGCGGAGTACACTGAGTATGATAATAATGATGACGATGATGGCGGCTCACAGTTGTGACACAGTCTGGCAATATTCTGTTCAGCGTGTGACAGTTCATATGTGTGTGTGTGTGTGTGTGTGTGTGATCAGGACACCTTCAGCTTCTCCCAGGTTTTAATAGTGCAGCGTGACTTGCTGTAATAAGACTGTGGTGAGAGCATCCTTGTAGTCTTATAGTTTAATCTGTGGTGTGACATTTACGGGTGGAAGTTCAATAAACACATGCGGAAGAGCAAAGCATTATAAATATCAGAACGATAACCCTCTCAGCTCGGTTTAAGATGCATCAGTGACCTGTCAGAATCACGGCAAGTGACAAATAGTCAGCAGTAGTCAAATATAAAGTTTTTGTTGATGAAACGCTGATTTCTTTCTGTTCAACAAAGGGATAAGGTAAGATGTAACGGAGTGCCATTGTATATTTTATAACCATTGGCCCTCGTTCACAATACTTTTCTTAAATTATTCTTAATTTTGTTTTTAAAAAATGTTAATACAAAGAACCAACATGGGATTCGTGATAGATGTGAGGACTCCTTTTTTTTGTCCATATCCCAGGCGTATGAGATGATGAATGCTGACTGTTTTCAATACTGTTCATGTGATTAGCATAAGAAGACAGCAATGAATAAATAAGACAAAAAAAATATGAATGCCAAAATGTTCTTGGAAACGTTGTTGCACACATTGTATGATCAAATATGATTGTACACATTCTGCGAATGAAGCCCATTTTCTGCTGCTAAAAGAATCCTTCCCATAAACAAATAATTGTCATTTTGAAATAATTTTGTCATTTGAAATACAAGATGAAATTCAAGTGCGGTGTGGCATAGTATTGTATGTGTTTCTTAAATGCCGTATTGTGAATGAATAATGAAGTGCTATTTCAGAAATCCCAGCTAAGTCCCTTTAGATCACATACTTGTTAACCACTGAATGTTAACCAAAACCCAGGGCCAATGTGTGTGTGTGTGTGTGTGTGTGTGTATGTGTGTTTTCTGCACATTACATCACATGATTATTTAATTATTTCTCTGAGCTGACTGCTGCTTGCTACTGTACATACATAAACCATGAATACTACTTATGTTGCCCGCGAGAGCGAGAGAGAGAGAGAGAGAGTGAGAGATAGGGGGCATTTGTGCATGTGGGTGGGGCCATGTTAATGATTCAATTAACATTTGCCATTAAATCTGGCATATAAATCAAGGCAATCGTTTCATTTCATTCTTCAGACCTAATTTTGGTGCTTACTAAACTCAGCGAACTCCCATCTGTGAAGCATGCAGTCAACTCTTGCATTTGATTGTAAGTCCCAGTTTACGATATTGATTGATTGAATTCTCCGGGTGCAGTCAGTGCACGGAGTCAGGGTGGACTGGCATGGGGGTCGTTGAAGAGGGACGGTGACATCGGCAGTTTGCGTTAGAGGTTTCCAGCGCCTGGTGAATCTCCGCCAGAACAGAACGCGAACAGTTACACAGGCCCGAGCGCCGTGACCTCTGCTCTAACTCCTCTCTGCTCCGCGGAGATTAGGGCTCATTCGGGCGGTCTTCTGCTTCTGGACCACGGGCTGCGGTCTTCGGAGAAATACACGCAGCAGTCTGTTCGTAAACACGCAGCACGAGGCCTTTGCGATGGTTGAGGCCCTGAGCTAATATTTTTCTGATAATTTCCTCTTTCTACCCCACGTGGGACCGATATAAAAATATCACTTTTTAATTCCGAAACGTTTTTTTTTTTTTTTTTTGACCTTTCGTACAAAACAGTTCCGTTTTCTTTTTTTCTTTTTCCTTTTTAATAAAATTGCGTAAGCCTGCTTCGGCGGTGGGTGGCGGCGTTCAGATTCGGCAAACCCACACAGCAATAGCAGCCATTCTTCACTGCCTACTCCTCCTTGCTTCTCTGTTCATTGTTGGGCAAGAAAATGAGGTTTGACCTCCTCGTCTCTTGTTCTTTGTCGAGGGTGGGGTGTGTATTGGGGGGGGGGGGTTGGCGACGGACATTGATTCCGCCATGGCCCCCCCCCCCCCGCCCCCTTCCCTTTTTTTCTCAGAGCCCCGGTGGGTGTGTGAGAAAGCACGGCGCCGATGTCCCCCTTTCAGGAGTAACATATATCCCTGTCCTCCTCTCTCTCTCCTTATTTAAACTCCAGAGAAAAACCCGGCAGCATCTTCTGCAGTCTGCTTCGGGATTTTGGGGGGGGGGGGGGGGGGGGGGTGACAATTGACCGTGGCTGTAATCCGTCCAGACGGAACAACCCCACCCCCCCCGCCCCCTTGAAAGAATGCGGTGCGGAAGCGAAAGTGCCGGACGATGTCTCTTCAGTGGCTGGAGGATTTGTTTTCTCCTCCACTTGTAATTCCTCCCAGGAGCTCGAGCCCTCCCCGCGGGCAGGAGAGCCGGTTGACCCCTCTCCCACCTCCCTCCCCCCCCCCCACCCCCCACCTCCCTGCTGGCCCTCCTCACTTCAGCTCCTCTCTGCTTCCCGGCCTGCCCGTCCCCTAGGCCACAGACACCACGTCCCCCACGCGTTGTGCCAGCGTTTCCCTAACGTTCTGCATTGGCTGGAAATGGGCTGCTCTCTCCCACAACGGCAAACGTAGCCTCTGTTTACAGCCTGCTTGGGCCCAAGTAGGAAGGTCGTTTCTCCAAGTTATGCCTACATTGCTAGGTAACCAATCACAGGCTAGTATATTTAAGATATATATTAAGATATTTTATACAATTTACCATATCTCTACTCTGCGATGGATTGGTGCCCTGTCCAGAGTATAGTCGTGCCTCTCGCCCAATGCACGCTGGGATAGGCTCCAGCATCCGCGACCCTGCCCAGGATAGGGTGGTATAGATAATGGATGGATGGATATCCCTACTGCTACATGTTTCTGAACACATGAATGTACGTAGACACTGTTGAACAGCATATACAGTATGTGCAGAATAGTGATTGCATGAATTGGGTTGATATTTTTGGATTGACCTTTGGTCTGTAATAACTACTGTGTACCTACAACGCTACAGTATAGTGTGCGTTAAACCTTACCCAGATTCCCCTAGGTATAGTTATGTGTGCGAAATTACAGTCAGGCAGGCAGTACTCACTGTGTGCTAATATGTGTACAGTGAGCGCAGCTTCCGTTCGTCACAGATGTTCTTGCATTACAATATCTTAATCAAATTGCGAAATACCAGCGTGGAAGAAGCTATATTCGGATGGTAATTTATCACATTTGTGAATTAGTAATTGCGTAATTGTGTCTGACCTCGAGCCTGCCGCACGTGAGCCGGGGGAAGGCGGTGATTCTCATTACCGTTACGCACGATTGCCTCCCCATCCCCCTCTCTATCTCTCCCTCTTTCCTCCTCACTCATCTGCACATCCCTCTCTCTCTCTTTATCTCTCATACTGTCTCTTACTCCCCCCATCGCACCCCTATCAATAACCCCCCTCCCCCCCCACCCCACACACACACACACAGACTTTTTAAAAAAAATATTAGCCATCATATTCCCCCTTGCTTCCTTTCGCTGAGTCTAAATATTTAAATATGTGCAGCGTTTTGTCCATTTTCCTGCATATCGTGTCCTCAATTTTTTTAAAATTCTCAGGCACGTCAAAAATGTTTTTTCTTCCTTCAATTTTCCCAACACAGCCTCCTGGTCACACGGAGCTTTGAAAAAGCTGTATCAGTGGCTGAGTTATATGAACTATTTACTGTGCATAGAGCTGTATGGAAATATGGGGGGGAGGGAGGGGAAGATACAAAATAACAAAACATGGGCCTGAAAGGTTCAGCAAGGCACCGATAATTCGCTGCGTAAACACAGATGGGTCAACTGCCGTTTGCTTAGCTGGAGTTCAAACCGCAGGCTTGAAACCCCCTAGACCACAGAACCGCACGGCGACTGGAGCAGCTACCCAGGTCTGTGTGAAACACGGCTCGGCCACTCCAGTTGCAGTGGACCTGGGGGTTTAAACCTGAGGTGAAAAAACTCCAGCTGAGCACATTTGCACATCTGCAATTGATGCAGATGAGTGTAAAAATATGTGAATACCCCCAAAATGTTGATGGCGCCTTTCTCTGGCTCATCAGCGAAGTTGCACGCGTGTGTGTAGGGTTTGGCTGTCCCCGAGCGAGTGGCCATGGCCTGATGTTGAGGTGCAGAGCTCTGGCATCGGCGTGCGGTTTGAAGGATCCCCCCGTCCTCAGCTTCCGCCTCCCTGCTGCCGCTGAAATTGATGCGGAGTTGAGCTGCTTCCACGGCGGGGATCGTTTTTCTCTCTTTAATTATGACATCCCGGTTTATTAAGGAGAGAGCTGTGCCGGGGCACGTTTGCCACGGAGGGGGGCGCGTGGGGGAGGAATCGCGCTCCCCTCTCCACTCTGACATCTGCTTGGAGGGGGGTGTGCTGGACCTGGGGGAGGCCAGGAGGAGGCAGAGGTACAGGGGCAGCAGGGCTAGAGACAGAGGTAGTGATTGGGGCAGTACTGGGGGTTGGGGCAGTAGAGGGGTAGTGATTGGGGCAGTACTGGGGGTTGAGGCAGTAGAGGGGTAGCAAATGGGACAGTATTAGGATTATGGGGCATTACCAGGTGGCACAACTTCAGTGAATGGGGCAATAGCGGGGTTTTGGAGGCAGTAGAGCAGTAGTAACAGTATTGAATGGTGCAGTAAAGAGGTTGTCACGCCGGTTTAGGGATAGGTACTGTGCCAGTACATGGGTTATAGGTGCAGCAGGTGGGTAACAAGGCACAGCAGAGGTGCAGTGATGTTAGGTAGCGCCTGTAGGGGGCGATGGACGGTGGAAGAGGTGATGGCGGCCGTGGTGCAAGGACAGGTCCGGTGTCCAGTGGGGACAGGTGGAGACTGGAAACACCAGTGTATTCCGGCTCTGACCCTAACCCTGACCACCCCCCACCCAGCCCCCCCACCCCCACCCCAGCCTGCCAGTGCGGGATTACCAGCTCCGCCTCTGTGACGGCACTCCAGGTGTTCACCGGACAGCGGGCATCACCCCGCGGGAGCGCCATCCCGCCATCCCACGGGGGGTAACTGTGCGTGTGCGTGCTGCTGCTACCGCTTCCCCGTGTTCCTATCTGCATCGTAAACACCCCCCCCCGCCACCCCCCGTCCCCCCCGTCCCCCCGTCCCCCCATCCTCCCCCCACCCACTCCCCCTTTCACGTTCCAATTTTCTGGCTAACCTCCCGATTACCCAGTGTCCTCTCATTTTCTGCTCGCAGATCTTTTGCAAGAGCAAAAATAGTAAAATGTGACCTTAATAAATAAATAAATACCGGCCCCAGTATTCGGCGCGCACTGAACAGAACCGACCAATATTTCAAATTTCTCTGAATGTATCTTTAGTTTTATTTTTATTTCTTTCAAAACTGTCTAAATTGATAAACGCAATTGCTGTTTTTTTTTGTTGTTGTTGTTGTTTGCTCTGCATTTTGTCTTTAAAAGCCACAGATAAGTTTTCTGGGCATCTGTTCATCAGAACAAGAGCAATATCCTTTCCAGCTGCTAACATTGATTAAGTGAACTGCGGTCCTCGAGATCTGAAAATGTTTTTAATTAACGTTCTTTTGTAATTATTATTCCCCACCTCGGGCGTCGTATCGATCGGCTATCTGCGGCTTGCGAGATTGATTCATCCATTCAGATTCCCCGGCGCAATAACAACTCCATCACGATTAAAGTTTATTGCGTCCCCCTCCTCCGAGCCGAGCGGCTTTTTGCGTTCGGCGCATCGCTTGCCGAACTCGACGTGGCGCAGAGTCCCGCCGAACGCGTTTGGCTCGCGCGGAGGAGGAGGCGCGCCGCGCCGCGGGGCGATGAAGCCGCTTGTTCGTTAGCGGCACTTGGATACGGTGTGTGTGGCGACGGCGACGGCGGGGGGAGGACGAATGCGTTCGTCAGGCACCTGCGGGGCGTCCTCTCCCCGCCTCTCTCTCTCTGTGTGAGCGGTGGTACTGCGTGGTACACCCCCCCCCCCCCGGCCCGGGTCAGAGCTGCCGGTCGAAATGAACGAACAGGCGAGCGTGTGCGTGCGCGGTCGAGCTAGCGGCTCCCACGCGCCCCCCCCCTCCCGCACGCTCAAAACTGGGCCGACCGGAGCGCTCGGGATCAGAAAGTGATTTTGATTTTGAGCCTCTCTTGCTCCCGCGGTTCTGAGAGCCGCGGCGGGGGAGTGGGAGGAGATCAGGAGACAGCGATTCGTGTCTGGCCAGCTGTTAGACAGTTACACTGTGGGACTCGGGCTGCACGTGTTCTGTCCTGGGGCACCCACCTCTGCCTTCGTTTTCTGGCCTTGTTCATTGAGCTCGTTTGTTTTTTGTTTTCTTTTTGGATCCTGCTTTCGTCTCAAATGGAGAATGAAGGGGCGCGGTGTGGATGGAAAAAATCACAGTGACTGCACAGGGGTGGCTTTCCTTTGGCACTGTGTGTGTGTGTGTGTGTGTGTGTGTGAGAGTGTGTGAGTGAGTGTGCGTGTGTGTGTGTGGTTCTGTATGTTTGTGTGTATGCTTCTGTGTGTGTGTGAGAGAGAGAGAGAGCATGTGAGAGATAGAGAGAGAGAGAGCATGTGAGAGAGAGAGAGAGAGAGAGAGAGAGCATGTGAGAGAGAGAGAGAGAGAGAGAGAGAGCATGTGAGAGAGAGAGAGAGAGAGAGAGAGAGAGAGATATCCAGCCTCGCTCGCCTCCTCGGTCGTCCTGCACTCTCGGCTGCAGATAAGGCCACTCCAGGGTCCTGATGTATGAGTCTGCTGCTAGGAGATCCAGCCTCTATCTGCTGCTGTTTGACTGGCTTATTATCACCAGAGTGTAACCACATTACCCACAACCCCCCTCTGATTCCTGCACGTTCCCCCCGTTACCAAGGTAGCGCAGTAACAGCCAATGATCAATGGGAGCGGCCGCGGACTGGACTGGCCAGAGAGGCTTAAAATGGCACTAAGTCATTTCAAAGGATTTACGTCCACTACAGTGGGCATGGCCCCTCTTGATCCCCTCCCTGTCCGACGTCATAAATAAGAGCGGAGGGAACAGTAACCGCGTTGAAGCTAGATTGTAAAAAGATCCGTCACCACGGGAGGCAATTATTAGGCTAAGTGGGCCCTGGTGGGGGGTAAATCACGAGGAGAGCACATGCCGGTGTGCTGGGTACTGTTTATTACCGTTAAACTTACGCAGGGATTTTCTATTTGGTTTTTGTATTTTCAGTAACTGTGCATTTCATAATTTAAAAAAAGCCATTTAAAGCATGTTAAGGAAGTAGGTGGATTTTTTGGGGATGATGCACGCGCTGCAGTATGTGACTTGTACGCACCCGGCTGGCTGTTTAAGTGACAGTCAGCAATAATTCACTGAGCTAAATGAAGAGGGTCAAAGGTCAGCAGAGCCCTGTGGGTCTAGCTGGTGCTGACTAGCCGTGTATGTGGCAGGCCAGGGGTGTTTGGGGTCCCCCCTCCCCGGCTGGACAGGCTGCCAGTGAGCGTGTCACTCTGTGAGTGTGTCTCTGGTGGGTGGGGGCCAGGAGGGAGGAGGGGGGCCAGGACGGGGGGGGGGGGTGCTCTCTGAAACCCCCCCTCCTTTCTGGTCGATGATGTCATTGAGTAGCAGCTCGCTCACCTGACCTGACGGGAACGTTTGGACTATGTTTCACTCAGCATTGTACTCTCCTGCTTAAGATGTGTTAGAGCTGTTAGCATAGCCTACGGTCACATGGCAGTTACTACATTGTTATACACGTGTTATGCGAGAATCTATTACTGTGTTATTGCGCTTCAGTTACCCACGTGCAGTATATGGCCAACTCGGTAGAAAAACGAAAAACCAAAAAAGGTACTCAGGCACTTACTTAGGCATATTTCTCTCCCATTACCAGTAAAAGCACTCTTCTGACAGCCTGCTAATGAAAGCAGAAATAATTTGCTGCCAAACCGTAAGCTCTTTTTGTGTTGAGCTAGCAGTTAGCGGTGGCGGTCCGAAGCCTCTTCCCCGTTTTCTTAATGACCGTTTAAAGCTGTTCAAACAGCGGCCATTATGCACACGCAAAGGTTATTCTTTTTATTTTTTTATTATTCCATCAGTCCTCACCCAGGATAACCTTTCTTTAGCTGTTTATTTTGGTTTATGGTTTTTTTTTTTTTTTTTTTTTTTTTAAACATTGCCAAAGGAATTAACTTTCTGTACGTACAACAGGAAAAACAGGCTATGCCTCTGTTGCATTGTGTGAGACTCCACCACTCCACTGTGCATGTACTAGTGTTATAGTACACACCCTGGCGAAGCGTGTAAGTCTCTTTATCACTTTCTAGTACATGCATTAATAATACAGTATACACCCTGGTTGAGTGTGTAAACTATACCAATCTGCTGGGAATGCATTAGTATATACCCTGCTTAAGTGTGCAAGACACGTTTCCACTTTTTTGTGCATGTGCTGGCAATTACTCTGTTTCACAGAGCACGCCTCTGTGTTGCTGTCCTGTGAACGCACTAAGAAACCTCCTAGTTTCACTTTCTAAGCTTGTGTGCAGGTGTCTGTGTCCCATGGTTTAACAGACAAGCCCTACGCAGGTTTCAGCTGACCAAATCAGGACCCCTAATGCTCTGAAATAATGGTACCCGAACACTTGATACAGTTCTCCAAAATGAAAGTTTTGATCCAGCAGCAGAGTTAGCGTTTCGGCTACTAGCGAGTCGTTCTGTTGAAGGCGGGCTGTTATCTGAAACAGTATCACCGTCGCTGGATTAAAACTTTAATCTTAGAGTATTATATCAAACGCGCAAGGCTCATGCTCTCAGGTTATAGTCTTTTGACGCGGCAGTTTGAGTGACTGTGTTGGTGTGCGTGCGTTTCTTAGGACGTTTCCATACCCTACACCTGCTGTCTGGTGAGTGGAGTTGCCGGGTTGGAAAATTCGGACCCAGAGCACAGGGTCGCTGATCCGGGCCGTCCGAAAACGAGCAGCACCATCCACAGAGCCGAGCGGCCTCTCCTCCGGTACAACACGAAAAACGTTTTTGTATAAAAAAAATAAATAAAAAATATCGCAGCTCTTTCCCGTGGAATGTCAGGCAGCGCCTTTTCAGAAACCGAGATTGTCAGTGTACAATTA
>CM077286.1:73579207-73604207 GCA_039654925.1 Anguilla pacifica | reverse complement strand
CAAAAAACCAAACCCCGCAGTGCCTTTCAGGGGCGAAGGGACGTCCCCTCGCCCCGCTGGGCCGCGGCGCGCGCTGTTTTCGGAAACGCGGCGCTCGGCTCAGTCCGTTTCTGGCGGGAAAGTTACGGACCGCGCCTGAGCGCCGACTCCCCCTCTCTGCTCAGCGCATCAGTCAACTTGTTTCAAAAGGGGGGGGCGGCCATTTTGAAAAGCTTTTTTTGTTTGAACTGCTTGACGGCCGTCTCTGTGCGTACGGGACGCGGTGCTGAGCCTTCGTTTTGTGGTCTCCCCCTCTCCCCCTCTACCCCCTCTCTCCCTCTCCCCCTCTCCCCCTCTCTCCCTCTCCCCCTCTCCCCCTCTCCCCCTCTCTCCCTCTTCCGAACGGACGGGTAGATCTCTACACTTTCCCGACTGGTTTATTCAGAGCCAGAATGGCCTGGGTTGCAACGAAACAGAACAAGGACAGCGGGGGGGTCATGGGGGGGGGGGGCGGTCGGGAGGGGGGGGGTGGCTGGGGGTGATCTGGGAGGGAGGGGGCAGGGTAATCACTGTCGTTTGTCCGCGGCGGGCCCTGCTGCAGTGCGGTGAGTTCAGGTGACCCAGCGACCGAGAGGAGGTTGTCTCCTCAGTGCGTCAATACTGTCCACACTCACCGGTGAGCCTCATCATTGGCTGCTTATGTAGATCATTGAGTATAACATAAATGTCCCTGCATGTCCCTCCTTGTGCTGAGTGTTGAGTTTGACAACACGGCTGCAGGTCCCTAGAGTCAATGCGTCTAGTGCTGAGTGTTGAGTTTAACAACATTGCTGGTCTTCGCGAGGAGACCAGCGCGGTAGCTGGAGCCAAACCGGCTCGCTTCTGATTGGCTCTCCACCGCTCTTTTCGCTGCGTTGACCTGCGTCCGCTCGGCTGTGTGGCTGCGGCGTCGCTGCGGATTGGCCCGTTTACAGGCGAGCTGTGGGCGGAGCTGGCGGCCGGTTAAACCGCCACTTCTGTCAGCGTCGGCGCGGAAAACGGAAGCCGCAAAAAAAAGCCGCCATCGCTAAACACACACACACGAAAAAAACAACCAGAGGCAAACACAGATTCTGTTTCTTCTGTTCCTCCGAGGAAAAGCTCAGCTTCGGTCTGAACCAAGTCTGAACCCCAGCCCTGAGCTCAGAGAGCTGCAGGCCGTGCTGGTTTTCAGTTAATAATTGATCAGATAAAGCGTTTGTTTGTGGAGTTAACTCACAGTAAACTGTTTTTTTTGGGCTCAGAACTGCTTGATGATTTTTAAGATGGAAACAGAACCAGGCAGTCCATGTGGCCCTCTGAGGCAATTTTGAGCTCCTGAACTAGACGTTCATCTCAACTCGCGTTTGGAATTGTGTTATACATTGGGAATGTAACTTGTTCCATTATATTACATTGCATTACAGGCATTTAGCAGACACTCTTTTTCAGAGCAACTTACACCACATTCTACATGGCATTTACATCCTTTTATGCAGCTGGATCTATACTGAAGCAATGCAGGTTAAGTACCTTGCTCAAGTGTACTTGAGCAGTACAAAGGCAGAGTCCTAACCGAGAATTTAACTTGTGACCTTCAGGTTGCATGACCAGTTCCTTCCCCATTACACTACACTGCCACCCCCTACGCATCATTTTTGTGTCCAGCTTATTTGATGAAGGAGTATGAGAAGACAGCACAGGTCGCTTTTTCTCAAGATGGAGGAGAAACCTTTTTTTAGAGATTTAGCGGTTTGTTTGTGTTGTTCTCGTGTTCAGCTGAGCGTTTGCCCGAGACAGCGTCAGCTGGAATCCGAGCGGTGTGTTTCTGCTGAAGTTCTGCATGTTCCGTTTTTTGAAGAGAGACCCTCTCCGTGAACCCTCCCCCCCCCCCGGGAGACGAGCAGAGGCCCGGAGTTAAGGGCGCGCTGGTTCGGCCGCGGGCCTGAGAGCGGCGCGGCGCGGCGTCCCGGCACTTCCTTCCTCGGTTGCCGGGCGGCGGCAGATTGCGGGACCATATTTTCCCGACGAGGGCCAAACCCAGAGCCAACCCCAAACCCCCCAACCCCCCCCCCAAACCCCCCACCCCTTCCCCATCACCCCTGTTCTCTCATTAGCATTCAATTAGCCGCCTCTTCAGTTACAGAGGCCTGGATTGTTTTAATTAGCGCGGTGCTGGAAAGGCCTTGGTGCTAACGGTGCCGGCCCCCGCTGCCAGGTCCCATCAGGCTAATGGGGGCTCACTCGCACCCCCCTCAGGGGTGGCTGGCAGGGCCTGCTGCTGCTGCTCGCTCCGACAGGGCCCAGCATGCCAGACCCACTCTGCACTGACGAGCATCAGGACGGGCCTGCGAGAACACCGTGTGTGTGTGTGTGAGTGTGTGTGCGTGTGTGTGTGTGTGTGTGTGTGTGTGTGAGTGTGTGTGTGTGTGAGAGAGAGAGTGTGTGAGAGTGTGTGTGTGTATGTGTGTGTGTGAGAGAGGGAGAGAGTGTGAATGTGTGTGTGTGTGTATGTGTGTGTGTGTGAGAGAGAGAGTGTGAATGTGTGTGTATGTATGTGTGTGAGTGTGTGTGTGTGTATGTGTGTGAGAGAGAGAGAGTGTGTGTGTTTGTGTTTCAGTTTGTGCAAGTGGGTTTGTTTGTGTGTGTGTGTGTGTGTGTGTGTGAGAGAGTGTGTGTGTGCGTGTGTGTGAGAGAGTGTGTGTGTACGTGTGTTTGTGTGTGTGTGTTTGTGTTTTGATTTGTGCAAGCGGGTTTGTTTGTGTGTGTGTATGTGAGACTGTGTGTGTGTGTTGTGTGTATGCAGGTTTGTGTGTGTGTGCATGTTTGCGTGCTTGTGCGGATGTGTGTGTGTGTGTGTGTGTGCGTGTGTATTGTGTGTATGCAGGTTTGTGTGTGTGTATGTGTGCATGTTTGGGTGCTTGTGCGGATGTGTGTGTGTGTGTGTGTGTGTATGCAGGTTTGTGTGTGTGTATGTGTGCATGTTTGGGTGCTTGTGCGGATGTGTGTGTGTGTGTGTGTGTGTATGCAGGTTTGTGTGTGTGTATGTGTGCATGTTTGGGTGCTTGTGCGGATGTGTGTGTGTGTGTGTGTGTGTGTATGCAGGTTTGTGTGTGTGTATGTGTGCATGTTGGGGTGCTTGTGTGTGTGTGTGTAGGTGAGTGAGACAAAGGGAATATTAATTATTTACAGGTGGATTTACATGGCATGATGTACGTGCCCCACAGAGTGGCAGTTCAAAGTGTGGGCTAATCTCTTTCAAGTTGCCCCAGGCGCAGTTACTGAAGTCTGCGGATTTAGGGTTCTAGACGCTGTGTCCATCTGTGGTGCCAGTTCTCCAGTCAGTCTGTGCCAGGAAGGATCACGCTTTCCATATCTGTCTTCATCAGCGAGAGCCGTGCGCTGAAGCTCTCTGGGTCCGTTCTCTCTTTATTTATCTTCGAGCTCTCTTCTGTCCGATTTTACCCTGGCTTTCCTCTTGTCCCGTCACAAGAGTGTTCACCCCCTTCATTCGGGACATTTCCTTCCTAGAATTCAAAGCTTTTCAGGTGTAATCCGTGTCTTCGTTGCCAGCGGTAACGAGAACCCCTCCCCCCCGTTCATGCCAGCCAATCAGAACACAGGCTCACATGCTTCGGTTCCCACCCTTCCTGAGGCCTTAGAACCCCTGTCAGTCCCAGAACCCCTCTAAATGCGCACATGCACCTGCGCAGCTAAAACGCCTCCAAATGAATTCAATCCCATAGCAGCGCTACCAGTGCCCGAACAGTACACAGCGCGCCTAAAATTAGATTTCTGCCCTGTTTCACGGCTTCCTGCACAACCCCTTCTCAAAGTTTTAGCCGAATCCTTCTGACTTTTATTTTTGTCCAGTTCCTGAAACAGACAGGCAGCACGCAGGGCTGAGTTTGGGCTCCAGCCCAGCGGCAGTGGCGGTAAATGTCCCGACGCCTGAAACAACTCGGATGTGTGAAAGAGCAGGGGGTGAATTTGGAGGGGGGGGGGGGGGCTGGACGGGCTGGGGTTAAAGAGGCGGAGACTCGGAGCAGGGACAGCGGTGGCTTCTGTGTTCGCCGCGCGCTTCTCATCCGTGCGAGCGGTGACACGTAACGGAAACGACAGGAAGTGCAGACGGCAGGGACGTCGCGGGCGGCGCGGAAAACGAGATGTCTGTCGTGCGGGCGTGCCGGTGTCCCCCCCCCCCTCGCCTGGCGGAGGAAAAGGTGCTCGGAATGCTCCCGTCTCCCGGGAGATTTCAGCGCGGAGTTCTCTCGTTCGGGACGCTCTGTCCGTTGGGGAGAATTCGGGGCGCTGCACACGGCTGAGAGCCGGATGCGGGGGGCGGAAGTGGGAATGGTGAGGACAGGCCCGCTTCAGCCCTCTCACCTGCGTCCCGAATGTGGAAAAGGTCACTGTGACACAGCAGGAAGTGGAGACCGCAGGGGGGGGGTAAGTAAGGGGACCTGGGGGGGGGGGGCATGGAGGGGGGGGCGTTCCGACTCGACCCCTCTGTCACGAAAGCAATTTCCTGTAACAGGTTCCGCCGTCCGCCGATTCTCGCACCCTCTCCCCGCACCCTCTCCCCTCCCTCCTCTTCTCTCTGCTGGGTTATCCACCTCAAGCACCCGCCTGCACCCTCTCTGCTTCCTTCCGTGGCAGGGTAGGGGGGGGAAGGGCGGGGGGGGGGGGGGGCAGGGAGCAGAGTGTGGGAGCGCATAATCAGCCCGAATGTGCGGCCTGTGGCCCTCCCCGCGTCTCCATGCCAACCAAACGGGGGGCTTGGGTTGGGGTTGGTGTGGGGGGGGGGGGGGGGGGGAGATTAGGTGGCAAGTCTCCTACAGGAGATCAGGTGGCAGGGGGAAAAGCTCGCCTCGACTCCAGTCCCAAAATGTGTCTTCTCAACCGGCAGCGACTCAGGAAATTGGCCCTGCATCAAGGCAATTAGGAGCAGTTTTTGTGCTCTTGGCTTTCAGCGCTTGTGCGGTTTACAATGCCGTCCCGCTCAAAAGCCTTTTTTTTTCAGGATGGAGATTTGAGGACTTCTGGACCCCTCCATTTCGGCCTGCGGGAAAGAAACAAGCCCACAAGGGTCTCCAGAACAAGAGCTTGCCCGGAAGCGGGTTCAGCCACTAGTTCAGCCTGGTCCTCGCTGATGTCCGTTCAAATGAAAGCAAAGTGGTTTTTAGAAGGCGCAGATTCACAGTCAAGCTCTTCTGTTCTGCAGGGCAGTCACCCTCCGTATCGCCGAAACTTTTTTTTTTCGAATGGCGCTTTGTAGTATAAAAGTATTCTGTTCCGTTTGTATTTGAAGTACTCAGGAAAGCGTTTTAACAATTAGACCGGAAATCGTATCATACTTACGAATAAACGTGTGTTGGTGTGTGCGTGTGTGTGTTGTGTGTTTATGTGTATGTGTGTTTGTGTGTGTGTGTGCGTGCATGTGTTTATGTTTGTGCATGTGTGCGTGTGTGTGTGTTTATTTGTGTGTGTGTGTGTGTGTGTGTGTGTGTGCATGCGTGTGTTAATATGTGTTTATGTGTGTGTGTGTGTGCGTGTGTTAATGTGTGTTTATGTGTGTGAGTGTGTGTGTGTGTGTGTGTGCGTGTGTGTTTATATCTGTGCGTGTGTGCGTGTTTATGTGTGTGTGTGTGTGTTTATGTGTGTGTGTGTTTGCAGGAAACAGGATTGTTTCCCTCTCTCTGTCACCATCTGCCTCTGCGTTTCCCTAATTGACTTAATTAGAACAGCAAACCTGGCGAGGCACTCGTTAGGCTGGCTCTCCAGCTTGTCATTAGGGAGCTGTGACGGGGTGGCTGGATGCCTGCGGCCCCCACGTGTCCCGCCGAAACATGGTCCCGGCGCTCTCCTCTCTCCTGCCGGGACACCCTCCCACGCGTCCCCACATCTGTCCCAGCTCACATTCCTCCTCACCGTCCGCCCAGCCAACCGGAGTTCTCGCACTAACGGCAGACTTCTCTCACAGTGGCTTCAGTTCATCGCACGATTGCTCTTTCAGGACCGCAGGACCAGCGGAGTGTTGTGTTTTGCTTAACCCTTGGAAGAGTGGGTTGTTTTAGAATGTTTTGTTCAAAATTCTGAGGCAGTGTTCTGGAGCTCTGTCGCTTTCAGTCGCCAGTAGTGATTGTGACATCAGCACTAGGATGTTCTAATCACATATTTGTGATCTTACGCTATAAAAGTCTTGCGAATTGAATTGTAAACGGCGTGTTCTGTGTAAATGTCAGAGTAAAAGCGGTTTTCCGTCTCCAGGCTCGGCTGTGATGATGTTAGGCCTCGGCTTACATCGTTGCATCACGGCTATGGGGCGAGAATGCGGCTCGAAACTCGATACCATAACCTGGTCTAGGCCAGGGTGGTGCCAAAACGCGCTACGCTCATCTCCTGCGTTTTAGTCCGTGCTGCGAGTGAGCTTGGCCGGGTGGACTCTTTTGCTCTTTGGGCTTCTAGCGCCACTGGCGAGTTCTGGCTGCTGTACAGAGCGCGTGTCAGTGCGTAATTAAGAGGCACTGGGACCGCGTCCATTAGCCTAGCCTAGCCTAGCCTAGCCTAGCCTAGCCTAGCTTCTCACCCTGGCATCGTGCCATTCGTGCGCCCCGTTTCGAACCGGCCGGAGGGAAATGCTTGAACTCTGGCCCGGGTGATCAAACGCACCTCTCTGACGGGCGGACAGCAGCGAAACAAACGGCGACGCTAACACCGCGGAGCCCGAATCGCGCGGCGGCCCGCACGTGAAGTGCCCCGCATTTTAGCCTTAGCGCCCCCTTTTAAAAATAGCCACCTGCAAGGCCGTTTGTGCTCTGCCTCGTAATCTATATGGCCCGTAAGCCGTGCGGCTGTGGTGCTGCAAGCCTGTCGCCGTTGAGGAAATAATTCTCTCGTTTTTTTTTTTCTTTTTCACCGCTTGTTAAAGTGCCATTTTCAGCGTTTTTTCCTGGTATGAGCCCGATTGTCTCGTGGTCTTTTACACCAACAGTACTCCTGCTGTGTTGAGCTTTATTGATCTAACAGGAGGCTGTCCATGAAAGAAAAAAAGCAGCTATTGATATGCTGAAGCTATCTAGCTAGCGCTACCACAGAGCTGGATAGACAGCGTTTGTGTAAATCAGCAATCTGAGCACTTTGCAGTACCTGCCATATTTTTTTTGTTTTACTGCATAAATAAACAGACGGCTTTGCTGTAGATAAACAGTCGGAAGGCCTTGGCGGAAAACTTGCGGTTTGTCTGGGGCGGCGGGACGGACGTGAGACGCATATGGGCGCATTCTGGAAAACCTAACGACCGCTAAAAAAAAAAAATGGGCTCCACGGCACTGAAAAGCTCTCCTCCTCCATTTCCCTCTCCTCCTCCTCCTCCTCCTCCTCCCATCCTTCCGCGCACGGGAGACATGTCACCGGAGTTCTCTTCACCCGTCAAACCGCCATCTTTGACAGCATCCAGCGCTAAAAGGGCATGCTTCGATTGGCATGGGATTCCTCCACTGTGCCCTGTCAGTCAGAATCCCCCCTTACCCCTCAGCTGTTAGAAAAACCGCTTGAAGGATATTGACTTTGCTCTTCATTTTTTTTCTCTACCTCCCTCATTTGAAATATGTAATTTTGTGTGGGGCTGTGTAGTATAATGGGTAAGGAACTGGGCTTTGTTACCCAAAGGTTTCAGGTTTGATACCAGTGTAGGACACTGCTGGTGTACCCTTGAGCCAGGTGCTTAACCTGCATTGCTTCAGTATTTATCCGGCTGTATGAATGGATGCAATAAATGTATGAATGCAAATGCTACGTGAAAATGTTGTGTAAGTCCTGTGAGACCTTGTGAGGTAAAATTTAAACTCGGTTCAGATTAGATCGGATGCTGATGCAACCCGTTCAGCCAGAAGCTGCTGGCCGAACGGCCTCGGGCCTGTCCTCAGCGCCCTGTTGCAGGGATTCGTATTGACCTGTGTGAAACCCGGAGCCGCGTTTCCCCCCCCGCTCTCTTTAAAAAGCCACGCCAGAGTACGACAGAGCATGCTCAGTGCGGCGTTACGTCGCGGGCAGAGAATAATAAACAGGTTTGATTTCAATCCGTCTTCTGAACGAACGACAAAAACCTTTAAACTGCGGAGAAAGCAATAGGCCAGCTGAGTGCCTGGCTGTATTGGTTTTAAAGGGCAGGCCGTGGGGAGAAATGTGATCTTTTTAATGCTCGGAAATAATAAAAGTACAACTACAGCTTTGTTAGAAACTATCTTAAAAAATGTATATGCATGACCAAATACATTCAGGTTAGGCTACTTGGGGGGGGGGGGGGGGGGGGTATTAACAGGGCGTTGCTGTAGGTGAGAATATGTGCTCAGTCAACCTACCCTGTATAAATAAAGGTTACATTTGACAACCTAGTCAAGTGGGACAATTGCATTTAAGCGGAAACACAGGTACCTACCAAAATAAAGCAAATGCCAGGCATTGTATCCCTGTCTGTAAAGTTATGTAAAGTGTCTTGGCAGACTGGTCTTGATGAAAGCGTCGCCTTTATTTTATGTGTTAGTCCCATGAGCTCGGAAGTCATTTTATTTTCATCCTGTATGTTTAAAAAAAAAAAAAACGTCCTTGTAATCTCTTGAATGCGTCATGCGTCTGGGCGGCCAATCGGATCCAGAGCTGCTGGGTTTTTGTGCGTGCGGTGTACCCTGTGTGCAGCCGCCCGTTTCGCGGCCGAGGCTCTGACAGAATTTCCCCACGCGTTTCCGTCGAGCTCTTTACCTCCCCGCGGTGCCCCGGATCTCGATCCGGGGGTGAAATTGACCAATTTCGGGGACGGGTCTTTTGAGAGCGACGGGACCGCGGTTGAACGTTAACGGCGGGGTTGGAGACAGCCGCGGCTCCCTGTAACCACGGGGACGGACGGAGGCCGACTCGACCGGGCGGAAAACCGTGTGAAACGGCTACCCCTCGACCGGCGTCCTGCACGGAACGTTCCGGACCCGCCAGTTCCGAACCGTTCTCCCGTCCCATCAACCCCACGGGTCTCCATTTGGCAAGAGCGCGGTAGGGGATGGTTCACCGTGGAAACCGGCGGTGTTCTCTTTTTACATAAGCGACCATTGCGGCAGCAAGACCTTCGAACCTGGACTTTGAAGCGCTTTGACTTTTGGAGAGGTGCCTTTTTATTTCTGTGGGGTTTTTCCACTGGCAGGAAGACACCACGTGACCTCGTGTAGGCACATTCTGAAATTCACACAATGCACCATGGGTAATTGTCCGTGGCCATTTTGGTGATGAAAGCGCACAGCATAATTCAGAAAAGGCTTCCCTTAACAAATTGAGGGCTTTGTTTTTCCCCCAGGTAAGTCTCTGGTCACTTACCTGGCCACTCACTCACTCACTCACTCACTCACGCTCATTACTGAAGTGTGAATATGGGTTTTCATGTGAGGCCATATCTATTTTAAGTTTGGTGTAGGACACGCTGTAGGAGTGCGATTTCCATAAACAGATCAGTGCAGAGACAATCTGGAGGTGCGGGCTTGAGGGGGGTTTTGGCGGGGGGAGGGGGGCGGCTGAGCTGGAGCTAATATATGAGCAGTCACTCCCGGTGCGGGGAACACCGGGCCCAGGAGTCAGGTGGCTTATCCAGGCTTTAGGGGGATGCAGCTGAATGCGGACAGATAGAAATGCGATGTGGAGTGGAGCTGAATGAGAACACACACAGAAATGTGATGTGGAGTTGAGCTGTGTGAGAACACACACACAGCTGCGATGTGGAGTGTGAGGCTGTATGAGAACACACACACAGAGCTGCGATGTGGAGTGTGGGGCTGTGTGAGAACACACAGAACTGTGATGTGGAGTGGGGCTGTATGAGAACACACACAGAACTGCGATGTTGAGTGTGGGGCTGTATGAGAACACACACAGAACTGCGATGTGGAGTGTGGGGCTGTATGAGAACACACACAGAACTGTGATGTGGAGTGTGGGGCTGTGTGAGAACACACACAGAACTGCGATGTTGAGTGGCGCATTACGCCTGTTTTGATAATGCGATCCGGAGACAGGGCGGAATCAAGGAGCCAGCAGGAGGGTCCCTGCTGAAGAACCCGGCCTGGGGGATTGTGGGAACCTGGAGGACTGTGCGAGATGGGGATAATAATAGGGCTGGTGTGTGAGTGTGTGTGTGTTTGTGCGTTGCCTGCGCTTGTGTACAGTTTGCCTGCGTGCGTACGTTTGTGTACGTTTGTTTATTTGTTTATTTGCAGCTTTTTTTGATTTTTGCGTGTGCATGTGTGTGTTTGTGTGTGTGTGTGTGTGTTCGTGTGTGCATGCGTGTGTGTTTGTGTGTGTGTTCATGTGTGTGTGTGCGTGTGTGTGTATGCGTGTGTGTGCTTGTGTATGTGTGTGCGTGTGCGTGTGCGCATGTGTGTACGTGTGTGTATGTGTGTGTGTGCATGCGTGCGTGTGTGTGTGTGTGTTCATTTGTGTGTGTGTGTGTGTGCATGCGTGTGTTTGTGTGTGTGTGTGTGTGTTCATGTGTGTGTGTGTGTGTGTGTGCATGCGTGTGTGTTCATGTGTGTGCGTGCGTGTGTGTATGCGTGTGTGCTTGTGTGTGTGCGCGTGTGTGTACGTGTGTGTACGTGTGTGTGTGCATGCGTGTGTGTGTGTGTGTGTGTTTGTATGGAGCGGGCAGCATCTGTGCTTATCCACGCAACGTGATTATTCATGACTGCGCGCATCTGTCTGTTATGGGCGTGTGCAGATGAATGAGCGTGTTTGCAGAACATGTGGTGAAGCCGCTCTCTCTCTCTGCCTCCAAAGCCAATCAGCCGCTGCTTATCAGGAAGGTTGTGGGGGGAAAGGGGGGGGGGGGGGTTAGTTAAGAGAGGAAGTGAAAGCAAAACGTTCAACTTTGGAAGCGCTGGCTCCTAATTAGCGGAATTAGCCCCAGATCAAAGGAGACAATTAAGAGCAGCGTTCCGCGGCTGGGCGGGCGAGACCGGGGCCTCATTTGCATCACAACACATGTCTGCAGCAGGCCGACACGCCGGCCTGCACCTCATTATGGGGGCGGGGGGGGGGCCGGGCAATGCCTGGGGGGGGCAAGATTTGGCGGATTACGCCGTGCTGCCCGGGTCGAGATGTGGAGGCCCCCGTCCATCTTTATCTCACGTGGGAACAGTTAAATAAAACAGAAAGTATCCAAATGCCATTTCCTATCATAGCTTTGGCCTTGATTAAGGGGGTAGAGACACTGCGTGAAAAGGTGCATTTGCGGGGTGGACGCAAATCCAAAATCCGACCCGTGTGCTGACGTCGGAAAACCGGAGCTCTGTCGGAAACGCACATCGTGCCCGGAGGTGTTTTTCTCCAGACACTTTGCACGGCTTGTCCACGTCTCAGGACATGGGAGGTGGTTGACTGAGGATTGCAGGTGGCTCATCTTGTGTCCTCTACCTTCTTACAAGCAACTGATCACTCCCATTTAATTGAATTGAGTTGTTTAATTTTTCAATTATTTGGCGTATCAAGCTAAGTAAGAGAACAAAAGTGACCGTGAAAATAACAAAAACACGTAAGGCAAATTAATGCTTATATAATTAAGAAGAAAACTTGAAACTTTGAACTTGAAAAATGACACTGGAGTATTCATGAAAAATGATATAGATATTTTATTCATTTATGAATTTGCAACACAGTAATCAGATGAAGCGCAGTAGATATTCAAGTTCATTTTGTGAGACTTTTGTTGTGCTGCCTGAACTTTTCCCTAACATGAGAACAGGTGATCACAGTGGAAAAGGCCGCGTAAGAGGTCAGCCACCCTTCCTTTGGACCGACACTCTGCTCTGCGGCTCCTGCTCTTTAACTGCATCATTAGGTTCATTATTAACTCTGCGTGTGAACAGCTACTCTCCCTAATTAATAATCGATGTCTCTGGCCCGATTTCCTGAGCAGGATGGCTCTGTGTATCGCTGGGGCCCCTGATTTAAGAGCTTGATCTGGTTTAATGTCTTGGATCCTGACGTGCTGAGGAGCTTATGTAGCTATTGCAGTTTAAAATGTGTTAAAATATGTGAGCGCTGATTTAAAAAAAAAAAGCAAAGTAATCCTGTGCCTCAAGGATAATAGCGGAGAAGATAAATTGGAGCAGGTGCTCCCAGGGTTTTCAGGTAAGGACAAAAACAACTCAATCGCTCAGAAAGTGATTTGAACCTGGCTTTATGATCGATCAGGAGGCAGTGATAAGCTCTCTGGCTCGGTCGCCCGCGGGCAGTCTGTGTTCGGAGACACAGCGGTGGCGAGCTGAAGCGTGTACTGCACATCTCCATAACCACGCGACGTCCGCTTGTCTTTGTTCTACAGCAGGGCTGGCCAGGCTCACCCAGAAGGGGCCGGTGTGGGTGCAGGCGATTGTTTTAGCCCTACGTCACCTGATTCTGCTTATCAAGGTATATTGATTGAAGACCAGGATTAGTTAATTAATTGAATCAGGTGTCCTAATACTGGGGCTAAAAGAAAAACCTGCACCAACACCAGCCCTTTTCGGAAATGATGAGACCCCAGTTCTAAAGTGCCGTCCTTTTGTCTCAAATATTCTCTTGTGGGATGCTGGAGGATGGGTACAGGTTGTGTGTGTGTGTGAGTGTGTGTGTGTGTGCGTGTGCCTCACAGTCACTGCACCAGAGGGAGGTGCAATTAGCGCTGCTCACCTTGATGATGTCACAGAGGTGAGCCTGACCTCTGCAGGGTCCTCCAGCGGGAAGTGGAGCGTTTTTGAAGCTTGTGCTTGGTGGCGAGGTTTGTGCAACAGGGCAGGTCACAGAGGACTGCGTGTGAATGCAAGATTACACGTGTGCTATTGTCTTAGCTCAGAGAGAGAGGGGGGGAGAGAGGGAGAAAGAGAGAGAGGGCGAGAGAGAGAGAGAGAGAGGGATAGAGAGAGAACGAGAGAGAGAGAAAGAAAGGGATAGAGAGAGACAGAGAGGGATAGAGAGAGAAAAAGAGAAAGAAAGAAAGAAAGGGAGAGAGAGGAAGAGAGAGAGAGAGAGAGAGAGAGAGAGAGAGAGAGAGAGAGACACGCAGGGTTATCGGCTCATCCCGGACGAGGGGCCTTTGCTACGCTAACATTCATAGCGTGACGGAGCACAGCCTCCCAGCTAGACTCCAGCAGTGTAGAGCGGTGCTCAAAACCGGTTCGGTTTCACTCGATGAAGAGGTGCTGCTCTCCTCGCCGGTGCAGGGAGCCATTCAGAAAGGGAGCTATTTATTAAAGCTGTGCGGTGCGAGCGGAAAGGGACATACTTTCAACCTACACTGTCTGCCTTTTGCTGAACAGAGGACCCCGCAGGCTATTCTATGGTACATAAATAAAGTAATGGGCCTTTTTTTCACCAGCCAAAGTCAAAACTAAAGCTGGAAGACTTTTTTGTGTTTATGTTATTCAACACTGTTGAACAGTCGAGCACTTCTGCTCCGTCTGCGTTTTTTTTTCTTTCGCTGCAAACATTCGCGCTGAATGCCGAGCGTGCCGTCAGGCTGGGTGAACGGGTTCCACGCACTACCCCCCCCCACAGACGGTGTCTGTGGCGGGGGGGTGAGGCGTCCCCCCCGTCCAGCCGGGACACGCCCACACCTGCCCCCCACGCGCCGCGTCCCCGCCCCCTTCATTGTCCCCGGCTTGCAGGTAGGCGTGAGGTTTGCGGACGGCGTACCTGCCCGGAGAATTGTCTCTGTGCTGGTAATCGGCTTAACCCCCCCCCCCCCCCCCCCCCCCACCGCCATTCCCCCGTTCTCTCAGCGCTGAGAGCGATGTGTGGGGGGGGGGGGGGGGGGGGCGAGCGTTTACGGTCACGGGGAGAGAGAACAAAACACGGATTCTTCATTCTTTTCTCTACGTGTTATTTTCCCAGAGTCTGCGAGCGGCCCAGTGGGTAGAACGCATTGCATTATGGGCATTTAAATGTAAATGAACCAGCTCTTCATTCTAAGGCCCAAACTAGTTCACCGTCTTGATTTCGACTCCCCCTGTGTCCCGTCCTCTGAAGAAAAGCGGGGGATCGCAGCGGAGGAGGAGGAAGCGGAAGGACCGAAGAGAGATGAGTCCAGCCATGGGGTAATGGAGGGGCCCCTGTTGTCTCGGAGAAGAGAGGCATGCTGGGAAACGTAGTTCCCCGCGTTCAGGCGGAAGAGACGAAGTGACACCCGTCAGGTGCGCCCGGCCCGCTCCTTCGCGCCTTCCCGCGGGTGCCGAGCGCCCCGCTCCTTCTGTCTCGTCGGCGGGGGCTCTAATTACCTGTCGGCGGGGGCCCCCGGGGGCCGGCCGGCTGAGTGACAGCCCTAATAATGACGCTAATGGGCGCCGGGGCGCGGGGCCCCGCCGGCTGCGTCCGGTTGGCCAACGGAGGGGGAGTGAGCGTTCGTTTTAGACGAGCTTCCTCCGCACGTCGAGTCACACGCCCAACCATCTGATCGCCGCACCTGCCGAGACTTCCACCTGGACTGCACTGTGACTTCCGCTCCCCTGGGTGTGTGCCCCCCCCCCCGGACCCCAAAACCTGGGCCCTTCTGACTGACTGACCCCGGGCCCTGTCTGCTCAAAGTGCTGCCTACTATTGGGTCAGCACCATGCTGAAGCCCTTCCTCTGGCTAATAAGGCCAGTTAACTCTTAACAACGTAATGACCAGAAATAGCCCAACAATGCTCACTATTTTTCTAGCTAAATTATACCCAGTGCTCTGATTACCAACTAGAAAATATGTAATAGTATCTAACATCGTAACACCGTTACTCTTGTTGAAGGAAAAGTTACTGGAAACAGAACTGTGTGGAGCATTGGGGGAGGGGGGGGGGTTGAATTTGTCATTATTTTAAAAACACACTGCAATATCATATAAATATTCTTTTCATTATTTATTCTCTATACTACCTCTTTTTCTTTCTTGGAACTTTTCTTTCCTCCTTTCCATCTACTTCTCCAAAGGTACTCTGCTCTTCTGCTTTTCTTTTTTTTTTGGTTTGTTTGTTCATTACTGTGAAAAATTACAATTTGTGAATATTGCGTTGTCAATATTGCCGTTATCTTGAAGGGACCAGCTGCTCCGGTGCAGATAGCGCCACGGAGCTGTTAGCCTCATTAGCGGCTCACCTGAAATGGGCTGTGTAGCTGAAGCGGGGGCTAATCGCTCTGCTTCTTCTGTGGTTTCCGTACGAGTGAGAAAGAGCTGCTGTTCGTGTTCATACTGGGGCTGCAGTGGAGAGAAGGCACAGCGACTGTGAGCACAGGAAGGCCGGACAGTGTGTGACTTGTTTGCGGGGCACACGACAAATGGACACACACACACACATGCGCACACTCTCACACACACTCTCTCTCTCACACACACCCACACCCACACACACACACTGCACACAAACACACAGACACACACACACTCTCACGCACGCATGAACACACACTGCACACAAACACACAGACACACACACACTCTCTCACGCACGCATGCACACACACTCTCACGCACACACACACACTCACGCACACTCTCTCTCTCACACACACACACACACACTCACGTGCACACGCACACACTCATATGCACAAACGTGCAGACACACAAACACACACACCTACACACACACACACACACACACACACACACACATACAGACACACATGCACACACACACACACACACACACACACACATACAGACACACATGCACACACGCACACACACACACTCTCATAGCCGGGGCCAGATTTAATAAAGAAATAGCCGCAGCACAAAAAAAATAAATAAAAAATAAAGCAGCTATATTGCAGCTCTCTTGTGGCTGCGCATACCAACACATTAAGGCTCAGTATATTAACACCGACTCTAATTACACAGGCAGAGAAATTAAATGCTCTAATTCACAATTTGCAGTCGGGAGATATCCTCACGAAAAGGGTCCAAAACAATATGGCATCTTCAGTTTACGAGACGCCAAGAAATGGATATCATCCAGGAGCAATTAGCGAGGCATCGGCACGAAAGAGAAACCGAAATTTAAAAATCGGGAAACGGAGATCGTTTTCAGCAACGCAGAGCTTCGCATCGCCTCTTTATTAAGGACAGGAATGCAACACAGGACAGAGAGCAGGACACACATGACATCACCGACAAAAGGAGTTAATTACACGTAGGAGAGCGAATAGTAGACGACGTGAGACAAGATGGCGTGATTGTAGGTGGCGCACTTAAGAAAAACTTTCGAGAAAAAAAAAAACGGGAAATGACAAAAATGGTGGTCGAACTGAGAAAAGAACATTAACACCGATAGAATAATAGGTGGAACAGTCCCTGCCAAAAAATGAGCAGCTTGCGTGGGAGGGAGGGAACTGACACGGTAGAACTTGGAGGAGTGTGAAGGCCGCGGAACATTTGAAGGTAAAACATTTGAAGGCTCGCGGGTCGTTCCCGGCTTTCAAGTTAAATTAACTGACGATTGTTCATTAGGAGAACCTCCGCCTCACAATTAAAAAAAATATCATTTTCATATGTCTAAAAATAAATGAGAATTGATTAGCATAAAAAAAATCTGGCTAGGACAATGGATCCAGGACCTCACGCAGTGAAGTGCAGACCACAGATGGAGTTATTCCTTGAATCCAGCTGTACTTTGAGATGTACACTGTATGTTCTGAAATGTGAAGTTCACCAGTGCCGGTGGGGGGTTTCATCTTAGGGTGCGTGGCTCACGTTTCTGTTTTTTTTTTTCTTATCCGGTAATGTGATTGTTGTCAGCTTGTGCAGTCTTTATTTTATTTTGCTGATATTTTGTAGGCGCTGCTATCCAGAGCGACTTAGAATGCAAACACAAATGCAAAGACCGGTTATGGAAGTGGAGTAATTCCCTAGAGGAGGAGGGGCCAGTCCCCAGAGAGACAGTCAGTGCAGACTCCATTGACAACTTACTGAGCATTACACTGAGTTATAGCTGAGCATGCGCATGCACATACACACGTAAACATGGTACGCATGAATATGCACACACACACACACATACACAAACACACACACACACATACAAACACACACACGATCACACACACAGGCACACACACAGACACATGAAGACACACAAGCACACACACACAAACACACAGGCGCACACGAACACACACACAAACACACACACAGCGTTGGTTTATGCTGTAACTTTAGGGTTTTTCCCTTCCTTCGGCATGGCTCTCTAATTAGGCCTGCATCGGCTCGCTGTTCCTATTGCACAGAGACCTCTCTGGGGAGGAAGGCCTGTTCTTTTCAATAAGGGTAAACAAGCATGGGCTCCCCGTCGCTGGCTGTGTATAAATTAGAGCCAGCCCACCCCACACACACACACACACACACACACACGCTGACGAGACAGGAAATCAAACCGTACAGGAGACTGTCCCGCAGAGTCCAGCCCTCCCGCTGTTCTCCTTCACGCGAATCAGACGCCGATGGAAGCGTCTTGTTCGTTGAAAAAAGGCCAATTCCGCCATCTTCTCTCTCGACTCGCCGAGATGACGTCAGGGAGTGCAACCCGTGCCAGTGGGTATCAGATTGAGTCTAGCCAGGGTAAAACCCGAGCTCCCAGCATTCCGGATTATTCCTGATGTACATGATTAAACAATAAGGGTTCTAACGTAAGACGAGGATGATGCGTCGTTTCCGACCTGCTTCCTGTCTCAGCGTTCCGTCTCGCTGCGGCCTCTCGTTTCCGTGATTCCGGCGACTCGATGTGCATCGCGGACGCGGGACGAGGCTGCCGGAGAGTCTCGTCCTGTTTGTCAAAGTGATGGATCGCCACCGGAGCCAAACATGAAACGTTTAAGTGTTGCGTAACCACACCCCTAGTACCCCCCCCCCCCCCCCCCCCCCGTTGACCCTCCTCCCCGAGGACCTGGCGGTGCGACAGTCACTCCTGTTTTTATGACCCCCCCCGGCCCTGCTCCGCGGCGTGGGGTTAATTCCGTGGGTCATAATCCATATCTCTGACTGTCGGTTAATTAACACCCTAACGGCCTCTTCATCGCGCCCGGCCCCCCCCCGCCCGACCCCTGCGCCCCCGCCGGCCCCTGAACTGGCTAATAACCGCGCTGTCCACCGTCCAGGGCGGTCCGGGGGGGGGGGGGGGTTGTAAATCTGCCCCCCCCCACCCTCCCCTCCGCCTTTGACTGGTCTTCTCTTCCCAGTAGATGAATGGATTCATGCAGTTTCATTAGACTCCTTTGTCAAAACCCCCCCTCTGCTTGTGCAGAACAAAATGGCGGGGATTTTACTGTTGGTTATTTATTATTTTTCTCTTTTTTCCCCAGAAGACTGTCACCTTTTTGTGAGTTTTCAGTGTTAGATAAGGTGAAATAGGAGGCACAGTGCGGCTCTGGAGTTTCCTCATACTTTATCTCTGGTGACCTTTCCACACTGCGCTTTTGGTCGTGTACTTTTTTTTGTTTTTTTTTCTGGTCGTCCTGAGCGAGTCTTTTACGGAGCGTCTGGTAAGTCAGGCTCAGCAGGCTCGTCCTGAAGGGCCCGACGCGCGGGCCGCCGTCAGAATCATCGGCCGGATTTATGGGGGTAATAACCACCGGCCCCGGCCGAGACAAGGCTCGCCCCTCACTCTGGAGACCGCCTGACATTCGCCTCTCAGGAGAACCTAAAGGCCAAATCCTGGATAGACCTCACCGTACATGCGTGTTTCCTGGCCTCTCTCTCTCTCTCCCTCTCCCTCTCTCTCTCTCTCTCTCCCTCTCTCTCTCTCTCCCCCTCTCTCTCTCTCTCTCTCTCTCTCCCTCTCTCTCTCTCTCTCTCTTTCTCTCTCTCTCTCTCTCCCTCTCTCTCTCTCTCTCTCTCTCTGATGTAATCAGTGTGGCTCATGTTCGAATGCTTCTCCTCTGGTCGATTGCCGTAGAACTGTCGTTTGATCCATCCACTCAGTTTGCACTTTCGGTCTCAGCATCGGTGTGTGTCTGCGCGCGTGCGTGTGTGTGTGTGCATGTGGTGTGTGTGTGTGTGTGTGTGGGTGTGTTATCTCTCTCTGTCTGTCTTTTTCTCTCGCTCTCTCTCCCTCTCTCACACACACACACACTCTCTCCCTCTCTCAGTCTCTCTCTTGATCTGTCTCTGTCTGCCTCTCTCTCATCCTCTCACACACTCTCTCTCTCTCTCTCTCTCTCACTTTTGTGTTCTTTCACTGCCTCTTTCTGTCTGCTGTCCTGTCAGCAGTCTATTCACTCAGTATCCTGACTCTGTGCTGTTCAGACAGCCTGCTCTTTCTCCATCCTCCGATCTCTCTCTTTCTTTCTGTCTCTCTCTCTCTCTCTGCCCACTATATATGAGCAACATCCTTTTTTTATATGACTGAATCCATCACTAATTTCCATTTATGAAACACACCTCCCCCCCCTAGCACTTACAGTCTTTCTAACTCTTTTCTTTTTTCCTCCAAAAGTAGTAGAAAAAAAAGGAAAAAATTTCCTAATGTCAGAGCTGGTGCTCAAATTAACTGTGATGTTTAGCGTTTAATAAAAGGTGGTGAGGAGAGGGAAGGACATGAAAGAAAGAAAGAAAGAACAAAAAAAAAAGAAAGAGGGGAAATTATGGAAAATGTGGCAGGGAAAGCAAGCATAAACGGATGAACCGAAAGGGAAAGCAGAGAGAGAGGGAGAGAGAAGGGGTGGATGAGAAATGAAAGAATTCCTAGTTTCAGCCAATTAGGCAGGGCGACCACTGGTAATTAAGTCTCTCAGGGTGCGGAAGAGCAGTCACACGCCTTATTTACATAACGAGGGGGAGAAGCTTCAAGGCCTCGCTTCTCCTCCTCTGGCTCTGTGGATGGAGAGAGGAGAGAGGACGGAGGCCCTGCCGATTCCTCAAACTACTGACCACCAGGCCTTAGAAAAGCTGCAGGCCTCTGTTTTATACAAGAGGGCAAAAAAAAAGTATATATATATATATATATATATATATATATATATATATAAATGAGGAACACTGCTAAGTTTAACCTACATATTTGCCACTTGTATACATTTTTTCATAATTGTGATTGACCCTTTTTGATGAATATCCAAAGAGCACCTTTTTGGCCATTATCTTTGTCTGTGTAGTAGTGCTCCTTCTCTACTCTATTTGCACTGCTGACTTTATGTCAGGATGCACAAGGCCTCCACACATTTCTGTAAGCTGAGACAGTCCCTGTGTAGAGTCACCAGGATCCTGAAATAGGATTCTAACCCTCCCTCCCCCCCTCCCCCCACCCCCCCACCCCCTCCCCAAACATCCACCACCATCGCTATCAACAGCAGCCCCTGAAATCAGCTGAGTTATCTGTGCGTAATTCGGCTGATGTCTCCAGTGTTAAAGGGCGCACTTCAAACAAGATGGATTCCGTGTTGGAGGACGATGACATCACGAAAGCCAAGCAGTGCTGAGATTAGAGGGGCGCTTGTCAGCGACTGACTTTGAGGCGACGGCGACGAAAGTTTGCGAAGAGCGCGGAGTCGTTTTTCTGGCGGAGTCGGAGTTGGCGCATTTGCTACTTCTGGAAAAGAAGAATTTCCGCGATTGTTGCGGCGGGCGAGCGGCGGGCCGTTTGGAACGCTCTGAAACCCGTTGCCGGGGGGACGTGTGTGTTTTTTTTCCCTTTTTTTTTCTTTCTCTCTGCCACTTCCTTTGATGGCAGAGTCGGGATTAAAGAATTAAGATCACTTCCTCTTTTATTAAAGTGGGCTTAATTTAATTAGCTGCCGCGGCAGGCCTGCATCGGGCTCTCTCTGTTCCTACATGAAGGTTCTGGCTGGTTCCCCGGGGGGGGGAGAGGCGGTCTGCGGGTCTCCACGGAGGCGGTGTCCTTTTTATCAGGCTCCCGCTCGCATTAACATTCCCGAACACCGGAGCGTTCTCGCAGTTAGGGAGCACGTGGCCTGCCGCGTTCCAGGCTCTTATGTTTTTTTTTTTTCCCCGCATGCGACCGGCGCATTTAATGCGACGAGGACGGTCGCGGTAACGTTCGCGTCGTGTCGCGCCCCGCAGCACTCTCTCGCGTTTTAAAACGTCGCCCAAACACCCCCCCCTCCCCCCCCCCCCCCCCCCCCCGCCGCGTGTGAGAGCTCCCGTGCTGCCGCGCCATCTCGGAACGCGCGAGATTCCCACCCCCCCCCACCACGCGACAGATGGTGCGCTCAGCGCGCGGATAACCGCGGAGATAAACTTCGAGAGCCCGGGGAACTTAGCGACGGCATCGCTTCCAGCCTCGGCCCGAGCGACGGCCGCCTCGTCTCGCCTCTCCACTCCGCAGATTACCTTTCGCGTTCCGACCCCGCGACGGCGGGACCGCAGCCGAAAAACGCCGCTAAACAAAAAACCGAGTTGCAGCTGTCCGGGCTGCCTGGGACTGGGGGCCGTGGCTAAGCTAAGCTAACGCGCGCTCCTGTGCGTTTTAATGGAGCCGCGCGCGGCGCTCTCAGGCGGCAGGTGCGTTCGTCAGCAGCTCAGCCTCATTGTGTCAGGTAGCGGCGACGCTGATTAAAACGGATGCTCTCCCTCGGCCGCCGCGACGGCCACTTATCACCCTCGCAAACGGACGGTTTAAAAAGTGACACATTGGGACCACGTCAGAAATGTTCCCCCTCGCACCCTGACGGTGGAGGTGTTTTTTTTTAGTTTTTTTTTTTTTTTTTTTTGAAAGTCTTTTTATGGGAAAAATTCTTCATAAATCCCTGGGCTAGCAGGTGAGGGGCTGTAGTGGGTGAGGAGATTTCTAACTTTGGCTACCGGGCCGGTGGCTTTGAAGCCGCGGTACAGCGCTGGCTGTGTCTGTTTCGGCAAGATGGCCGCCATTTGACTGCGGTTTTTGAGTAAGCTGGGATCTACTAACTTTTTTTTTCTCCTCCCAAGGAGCACACGTGCGCTTAAGTTGAAAATTTTGGAGCACAGTAATGTATCCCAATTAGTACCTGCAGATATGCTCCTAAATTATTTTGTCCAGTTGGCACAAATATCAAACTTCAGGAGCAAATGCTCCTAAAATAGGAGCACTGTTGAGCCCTGGTTAGTTGCATACAATCACAGGTATATTGGTTCATGGTGAACATGGTGAACTAATGCGATCACGTTAGTTTTTATTTGGCAGGATTGTTTTTGTCTGATTCTGATTAGGCAAATGTGATTTCAGTGCTAGTTTGTACTTGGCAGGATTGTTTGTTTGTTTGCTGAACAGGTTACCCTACGGGGTTGGAGTCCTGATCTATGTGGTTGCTTCTGGCACTACGATCTTCACTTCACTCTAGTGTGTTTCTTTTGCACCTCTGCACCTTGAACTGATGCACTTGTTGTACGTCGCTTTGGATAAGAGCGCCTGCTAAATGCCTGTAATGTAATGTAGTGTAACGTAACTCTTAGCTAGTCTTGCCTGCTTGCCCCATTCATATGGGAAGAGCAACATTTGCACCTGAGCCTTGATCCCCCCCCCCACAGACGGGGCCACGCCGGGGAAAAGGACAGCGATTCTGGGGGCTTTGACTTTCACCCTGTGGGGGCTGTTGGCCCACGGCTGGCCTTTGCACCCTTGAGGGGGGTGGAGGGGGGGCACGGTGGAGGGCTTCTCACGGGTGCACAGGCAGAGCCTTGTGTGAGGGTGTTCCATTGAGCTGTGAGCTGAGTTTGGGGGCTAGAGCCAGGCTATTGTGCTGTCACCCCTGTGCTGAAGGGAGTGCCCTGCCGGGGGACCTCTGGGGATTGTTCCGGAGCCTGGACCCCGACACAACCGACCCCCCCCATCCTCACTCTCCCCCCCCCCCCCCAAGATCTATTCCATGAGAGTGAGAGGCCTAGGGGGAGAAAGGACTGTGTGTGTGTGTGTGTTGATGTGTCGTGTGTGTGTACATACGTGTGTGTTTGTGCATGTGTGTGTGCGTGTGTGTGTGTGTGTGTGCGCACGTGTGTGCATTTGTACATTAGAGTGGTTTGAGGGAACACAAGGGCTCTATTAATCCTTCCACAGACAGGACCAGGAAAGAGGGGCTGGGGGCGCTTGATCTTTTCCCCGGGGGAGGATGCGGTTGTGTTGGTGAGGTGCATGATGGGAGCAGAAGGCCTCTTCAAAGATGGCCCCCGATGGCGTGCCTCTTGTTCTCGTTGCGTTTGCCCTAAAGGCGCGACGCACCCCCCCGTGAAGGTGTTGGGGGTCCTCATTAAAGGGGGAATGTCCCGACACAAAGGAGAATCTGTAGTCCGTTGCTGTGGGGGCAGAAGTCCCAGCATCGTTTCGGCTTCGTAAGTAATCCAAGGGCATTCCGGAGGGAGGCTTTCGCAGACCTTTTACGAGTGAAAGCGCTTTTCGGTTTGAGCGCGATCTCGACCGCTTTTCAAGCCCGGCGGCCGAGTCGCGGCGGGAGCGGACGGGGGGCCGGGGAGACGCGGGTTGTTGCCGTGGCGGCCGATAAAGAGATCCGTCGCCGCCGCCGCCGCTGCCGCCGCCGCCGCTGTCTGACGGGGCGCACAAAGGAAGTGTCCGATACCCCCGGCTCCCGGCTGACGGCTCTGTTTCTCTACCGCGGATACACCGCCGTGAGAAGAGCGGGCTTGGGGGGGGGTCGGACAAAACCCGGAGACGGTGTGTGTTTGTGTGTGTGAGTGTGTGTGTGCGTGTGTGTGTGTGAGTGTGTGTGTGTGTCTGTGTGTGTCTGTGTGTGTGTGTGTGTGTGTGAGTGTGTGTGTGCGTGTGTGTGTGTGAGTGTGTGTGTGTGTCTGTGTGTGTCTGTGTGTGTGTGTGTCTGTGTGTGTGTGTGTGTGTGCATGTGTGTGTGTGCGCACGCTGGCTGACTTCACGGCTGCAGTCGTTTTATTTACTTATTTATTTATTTTCGTTTTTTTATTTTTTTAAACGAGACGCCAACCTCGCCTCTGCTTATCTGCGTTCGGAAAGCCGCTAGGAAATTTAAAATAAAGAGTGGGTGGGAGAGGAGGAGGAGGCCGCCGGAAGAGAGGAGAAGAAAGAGAAGAGAAGCGTGGGGAAGCGTGGGGAAGCGTGGGGAAGCACCGCCCGCCTGCGCTGGACCTGCTGATGTCGTCGTTCGATCCTGTCGGGCCGTTTCTCAAGATGGACGCCCGGAGGCTTTCATTCACGAGTTCCGCTCGAGGCCCTCTGCTAACACCTCTGATTGGCTCGCGGTTCTTGTTCTTGGTTCTCGTAATGAGGTTGTTTGTTGTGGAGGCACGGCTTTGTAGATCAGAAGTGCCTTTTAGTTGATCGTCGGGTCACAGGTCAATCCGCGAAGCCCCAGGGACTACAGAGTGGCAGGTCCAACTGGTCAGGCCCCATATGTTTTTCTGTGTGTGTTATGAACTTCCACCACAGTAACCGGCTGTTAAACCTCTTTAGTCTGGAAACGCTGTTGTGTTCTCATTAAGTCATATCAAGCGTGTGCGCTTGCTCTTCCTGTTAATTGCGTTGTAATTCAGGGTTTCTGTGTTCATTTTCATTTATTGATATTTCTACATCATTTGATTATTGTTCAAACACTGTTGATGATTCTTACTGCATAGCTGGTTTCCGGGATTTCACGTTCTTGTGCTCACAGGTAATTTTTTAAACTAAAGATCTGGACCAGCCATTGCGTCCAGCATACTGGCGGTGAGAAAGATGGATGATTCTTATAGATTTTTTCTGTGGGGATTTTGGGAGTATGTGAAACCCCCCCAGCCCCCCGCTTCAGGGCCTGAGGGCAAGACTGAGAGCCCCTAACCGTACTACTTCAACCAGGGGGTCCTGAAAGAAAGGGAGTCTTTTAGGGCTCTCATTCCCTTCAGTAACACTATTGAGCGTCACCCCTAGGCCCGAGGCGGACAACCCAGGTTCCCCTGTATTTTGTTCCCTGGATTTGCTAATTAATTCCTCAGCCAGGGGGTGTAACTAATTAGTGAAATCAGCTGGCAGGGTTCATGGGTGGAGGAAACACCTGGTAGGACTTCTACTCT
>CM077286.1:73491707-73574207 GCA_039654925.1 Anguilla pacifica | reverse complement strand
GCTTAATTACAGTCCGCGGTCCAACTTTAAAATCTCCCCCCTGAAAGCTTTTCCTCTGGCCGTTCCTGTATCGGAGTGAGAGGGGAGGTTGCGCGTGGATGAGAGGGTCGATAAACTCCAGCACTGACCCCCCCGCACCCCTTACCCCCCCCCCCCTTTCACCCCTATGGAAAAGAAGAGTCAGCCATGTTTGTCTGGAGCAAAGTCCCATCTGGCTTTCATGAAACCAGCCTGAATAATCTGTGGTTATTTAGGCTGGTTTCATATTGTACCTGCGCATGCACAGATAATACTCATATTTACTAAATGATGAAATTACGTGCAATTATTAATCTACATAATTCGCTCCATGTGACAATGATGCATAGATTTGGAAACTAAAAACGTTTGTGTAGTTTAAAGAGCAGGTTCTTTGGAATGTTTTTTTTTTCCTCTCAAAATTACAAAGTCAGTTAGGCTATCTAGAATATGACTGCTTTCATTTTCCAGTAGTGATCAGCATTAGCACATTCTAATAACATATTTGTGATCTTGCACCTTAAAGGGCTTAAAACAAAAAAAGAAGAATCAAGTATTAATCCAAAGCACACTCTAAAACCACATAGCGCAGTGGAAATGTTATGTTGTTTTATTTTTTAACGCTTGTTCCGGGGATTGGAGGCATTCAAAGCTGTAGCAGTTGCACAGGCCTTTTCCCACCGCGGCAACGGGAGCAGGCTGGATATTTATGGGGCAGGTGTTGGGTGAAGTTGGGGGAGAACCTGGTCTTAAATCAACAGATTTGCTTTGGTGCTACTGGGGGGGGGGGAATCCCCAGCAGCACACCCATTTATGGTCACTTCATTATTGAAATTGCTGTGATCTTTACCCAGGTTGCTCAAACCCCCCCCCCCCCCCCCCCCACCCGCTCCTTGCCCCCCCTCCCCCCCTCACTGGCTTTTCCTGGCAGTACCAGCTGCCTCCCTATATTGTTACAGTCTCATATCTCAGAATCACAACAGCTGTAAAACTCCCCCCCCCCCCATCAGTTCCTGATTTGACAGCAGAATAAGGTGCAGTTAATATACTGCTATTCTATTTCTCTCTCGAACAACGTTGTGCACCGGGTGATACTTTGTGACAGGGTCTAAAAGAAGAAGAAGAAGAAGAAGAAGAAGAAGAAAAAGTAAATGCATTCTTTCCACAGTTGGTACAGGTAATTTAACCAGCATGGATTTGGTAACTGGTTCACACACCCTTGGGTGACTGTTCTGTACTGGTGTGATTCAGTGCGGTTTTATATGGGGTTTAGTGTCTGAAACCCCTCTCATCAAAAGCTCAAGTTTTTGCACTGAGGCTGAAAGAAATAAAATACATTTTTGGAAATTGAGAGAGGGCCGGCGAGCGTACCCATCCCCGGTTGCGCCAAGGGGGTCAGAGTGGCCCGCAGGTGGAGATCCAGGTGCCCGACCGGGAAACGGAACGTTCCAGAACGCTTCACCTGAGATGGACCGGGCCGCTCTCCCTGGAACCTGCTGGGAGGGGGGTGCAGGGGGGGGGGGCTCAGCTGGAGCGGAGGAGGACAGGGCTCACAATGGGGGGCATTTGCTGGAGCTGACCCCTGCACCTCCTCCTCCTCCCCCTGGGGAGGCAGTGAGGAGGCTGGCTCCTGGAAGGAGGTGCAGCCTCCAGCTCAAAGGCCGCGCACGGAGAGCTTTACCCAGGCGTGTGAGAAAGTTCCGGCACCTGCTCTCCTCCGTTAGGGCCTCTGCTCCAGTCCCCCACGTCGCCCCTGGAAAAGGGTTGAGAGGAGCAGGCCATGTTTGACTCATGAGTGGAACGGTAGTTTTTTTTCCACTTCAGTAGTGAAAATATTTTCACTTTCACTCACTGGAAAAAAAAGATTTAACTTTCGATGTCACTGATGTCAGTACATTTTCATGCCATCCGAAGTAAGGGTTAAAAATGTGGATTAACTTGATTTTGCTGAATCACATTGCCAGATGTTATATTCATGTTTTGTTTTTTTTGACTATGTTTCAATTTGAATTTGAAGCTGCCCACTGAAGTTGTAGCAGATTACATTACAGACCCATTACATTAGCAGACCCTCCTATCCAGAGAAACTTACACCGCTGTTGCATTTTTTACATAGTATCCATTTATAAAGCTGGATATGTACTGAAGCAGTGCAGGTTAAGTACCTTGCTCAAGGGTACAATGGCAGTGAACCATTGGAGTGGAATTGAACCTGCAGCCTCTAAGTAACAAGCCTCCTTTTTCCTGTACTACTATCACACTACCACTATACTACACTGCCGCCCGTTTCGACAAGTGGGATGGCCTACGCTGTTCAGGCGTGTCTCTCACTGACGATAGCCATCGCCATTACTTTTCTCCTGCGTGAGTTACTGCTCATTGGCAGGTTCTGATCGCCTACAGGAACTGATGTGGCAGCGACCCTAAGAGCCGTGGGGTCACTTCAAATGTAAACCAACCCTGGCTGCCCTGGAAGGGGGCCAGCTTTATCCCACACAGCTGCGCATTTCTGTGGTGTAATCGTAGTCGGCCTGTGACACTGACCAGGGCTCGGAACTGCCCCGTCTAGGTCATATAGGGCCTGGTCTGTGTTGCTGGGGGAGGGCTATTACTGACAACTGGGGGGCCCGTATTTTTAAATTGATTGTGGTCGCAGGTCGGAGTTGTTTGATAATCTGTAAAAAAAAAAAAAAAAAAAAAACAGAAGCGCTCTGACCGTGGAGCACCATGGAGACGCCCAGCTCCGCTGGAGAGAGAGGCAAAGAGGTCGCGGTGTTAGCGGGAAGACTCGCTCAGAGAGGGGCGTGGGACTCCTGGGGGGAGGAGTGGGGGGGAAGGGGGGGTAGGGGGCCTTTGGGTATTAGAGCAGCAGGGGTCAGAAGACCCTGCAGGGACCGTTTTTGGTCTCGGGTACGCAGGCACGTATGAAATCTCAGCTCGGTTCAGCGTCACACACACACGCGCACACACACACACACACACACGCGCGCATGGCCCTCACCCCAGCTGTCTGGCTCATCACTCTGTCCCCTTGGGAGATGCAGCACGCGCTCCGTAGTCCTGCGAGAAGAGGAATCCACCCCCCCCCCCCCCCCGCCCCACTCTCCCCCATAACCCGACCAGCCCCCCCAGAACCCCAAAATAGCCCTCAGACCTTTGTTGATTAATGTAGAGAGAGCGTTCGAAATAGACAGCAGCAGTGTGGGACTCAGCCAATAAGATCACAGCTTATCAGCATTCAGAAACTTCCAGCTTACCAACTCAAGTCTGTTCCACTTCTGTTCCATCTTTGTTATATTATCTATTATTATTATTACTATTATTATTATTATTAATCGTAGTAGTAATACCAGTAGTAGTAGTAGTAGTAGCGGTGGTAGTAGTAGTTGTAGTACTAGTAGCAGTAGCAGTAGTAGTAGTATTAGCAGTAGCAGTAGTAGTAGTAGTAGTAGTTGTAGTAGTAGTAGCAGTGATAGTAGTAGTAGTAGTTGTAGTAGCAGTAGCAGTAGTAGTATTAGTAGTAGTTGTAGTAGTAGTAGCAGTGATAGTAGTAGTAGTAGTAGTTGTAGTAGCAGTAGCAGTAGTAGTAGTATTAGCAGTAGCAGTATTAGTAGTAGTAGTAGTAGTTGTAGTAGTAGTAGCAGTGGTAGTAGTAGTATTAGCAGTAGCAGTAGTAGTAGTAGTAGTTGTAGTAGTAGTAGCAGTGATAGTAGTAGTAGTAGTAGTTGTAGTAGTAGTAGTATTAGCAGTAGCAGTATTAGTAGTAGTAGTAGTAGTAGTAGTAGTTGTAGTAGTAGTAGCAGTGATAGTAGTAGTAGCAGTAGCTGCAGTAGTTGTAGTAGCTGTTTCATTCTGAACTCTCTCTCAATTTATCTTGCTTTCTGCACGCTGTCAATAAAAGGCTCACCCTGCCTCTGTCCCTCATCCCATATCCGCCCCGTGTCAGTACCGTGTAGCCCGTGGAAAGGGGGGGGGGGGGGGGGCACTGACACTGCAGCGGTATGCATTGTTACGATAAGGAGGCACGCATAGTTTTTTTTGGGGGGGCGCAGCTGCGATCGCATTTCATCGCGCAGGCCGAGAGCTCAGCCGACCGTCAGCCCGCTTGTCCCCGGCCCGGGAGCGCCAGGCCAGAGCGCGCGCGGTTTGGCTAACGTTCTTAGCGTAGCGCGTTGGCTGTTCTGGCTCCTCTCCCCCGCGTGGAAACGAAAACGCGAGGGGGGTGGGGGGGCCTGCGCAAACCCCGCGCTGCGGTTAATTACACTCCCGTCTCTCCTCTGTCGCCCTGGCGACGGAAAAGAAGAACAATAAAAAAAAAACTAAACAAAAAAAAAAACGAAAACAAACGCGAGCCGCAAAAGCGCGCTTCTCAGAGCAATTATCGGCAAATATGACAGTTTTGTTTTGAATTTGTGTGAAACTGCTGCGCCCCAAAAGAGAGGGAGTCCGCCATTCCCCCCCCCCCCCCCCCCCGACGGTGCGAGACTGTTGCCCACACGCCCACCAGCTGTCAAAAACTCGTCGCCACCGCAAAAAAAAAAAAAAAAAAGATGGGAGCTATTCTCACATCCGCTAACGTGCGCTATTATTCTCCGCTCAGCCTTCCCTCCCAGCGCTGGTCGGGCGTTTGCTCTGCTTTTGCGTGGGCCGCGGCTGCATTATATCTCATTATGAGGCGCGACTGGAGCCATTTGGAAGACGGATGGCCCCTGGCCCCTGGTCCGCCCCCCCCGTTTTATTTTTTTTTATTTCTTTCTTTCTCGGCGCGGGATCTGAACAATGGAAGGCCCACGGAAGACCCCAGCAATGGGTTATTGACCCAGAGCCGCTGAGATTTACGCAGAAAGCTGACCCGGCTGAGATATGAAGCGTCGGCTAATTCGGGTCGAGGCGAGGAGTCGTTCTCACGCTGGTGGGGATGTTGGTCGGACGGGTGAAGGGTTGGGGGGGCGGGGGTTATGGGAATTTTTTTTTATTTGCGTGGCTGGGGTTAGGGAGCGAGCAATATGATGTGACCACAGGGTCTAGTCAGGAACTGGGAATTGGGGATTGGGGATTGGGGGGGGGTGTTGACGGTACGTCAGGGGTCTTTTCAAACCGATAGCCTTCCGTTTGTTTTGTGTCTCATCCTCTGAGCTCTTCTGACAGGGGTGACCTTGGAGGGCAGGGCTGTGAGACTGTGTGAGCCCCCCCTCACCCATCCACCCCCACCCCCCCCGATCGATGGCCGTAAAAAAGGCATAAACGTCAGCCTGCCTCCCCAGGTGTGCGGTTGCCGCGGTGATGGATGCTCTCGCTGTGTCTTGACCTCATCAGGGCGTCCCTCACTGGCCCGTGTGTCTCACTGCGCCCTCCTTCCGGTCGATGATTGGCCGCATCTCCCACCTCCGCTACTCTCCTCTCCGGTCATGTGACCACCTTCCCACCCACGTGAACCATTTGCACAGAGCTCCCACCTCTTCCCATAATGCAACTGAGGCGTATCCCATACCGCATGAGTGAGACAAAGGCGACTTCCTGTACCCTCAGAAGGACATAGATTACATTACATTACGTTTAGCCATTTACCAGATGCTCATATTTTTATTGAAGCAATTCGGGTTAATCACCGCGCTCAAGGGTACAGTGGCTGTGCCCCAGCTTGGAGTGAAACCTGCAAACCTCTGTGTTAGAAAGCACATTTCTGTAACCACGCCCCCCCCCCCCTCCCCCTGATGTTTAAATTCCACACCGTGGACGGGGAACCACGTACGACCTCCCTTGTGCCACATCGCTGGACCTCGTTCACCACCATGGCCACGCTGCGAAAGCCAGCGCATGTCACACAAAATTTCATGTTGGGGAGTCGATCGCATTTCATCCTGACGGGGGGACGGGGGATGGGGGCGGGGGGGAGCCCCCGTCCTGGCGGATGTGGCGGTGGGGCTGCTCCGGCTCACGCTGCTCGTAGCGGCAGGAAAATCTGGCACGTTTGGGGGGGGGGGGGGGGCACGGGGAGGGTACGGGCTTCCCTCTCTGCGCGGGCCGTGCCAGGTGTTGGCGAGGATGGCGCACAGCGGCGCTCCTGCGGATTAGCCGGGGGCCGTGCCGAGCCTCGCCGCGGCGGGTAAAACGTGGCGCCGTTCCTTTCTCCCCGCGTTCCCACAAAGCGGGAATTTTAATGAGACGCGGTGAAAAAAAAAACAAACAAACACAAAGACACGGAATGGCGGGATAGCCGGCGCGCGAACCTGAGGGGCGGTGAGTCAGGTCACAGCGTGCGCTGTGTGTTTTTTTTCGCGGTGACCGGTGAAATGCCTTTCGCTCGAGCCGCGCAGACAGGGCTTAAACACGGGCAGCTGTGCCTCGCGCGCGGCATTACTCACCTTACCCACAATGCCCTGCCTGTTCACCGGGCACAAAGGAGGCCGTATCGCGCCGGGGCCTTTCTGAGCCAGGCCCTCTGTGCAGAGGCAGACATAGACCTTTATGCTTTATGATGAAGACATGTGGTATAAACCAGTCACCCCCCCCCCCCCGCACCCTCTCAAATAGAGGTCATTTTATCGAGTCATTTCCTTTGTGTGACTGTTAGCAGTTCTCCCACGCTGTTTAAAACACCAGTGCGCACAAGCCAACCGCTACCGCGACTCAGAGCACCACGCCACGCTCAGGGTCGTCCAGAAGGACAGCCAGCGGCAGCGTGACTCCCCCCCCCCCCCCCGAACTGAACAACCTCGCGGGGGGGGGGGGGGGGGTGGCTGCTGTGCTGGCTGCTGTGCCGCTGGAGGTCCTGACAAATTCTTAATACCTTTGTAGTTAAAGTGCAAAGCGGTACAGACTCCCCCCCCCCTCCCCGCCCCCCTCCAGGAGGAAGCTCTGGCCAGAGTTCTAATGGAGCATGGTAGCATTTCCTGTTCCCCAGGCCTCGGCAAATTCACTCCCCCCCTCCACCCCCGTCCCGCGTGCCACCTGTCACAGATGAGGATGAGAGAGACCCCCGCATGGGGTGGGGTGGGGGCGAGGGAGAGGGAAATCCGCTTTTGGCAGCCAGCACCTGGCCCACCTGCTCCAGTCCTTGGATGTTTGCCTGATTGCTTGCAGCATACGACCAGTATGTTCAAAAAACATATATATATATATTTTTTTTTTACAAAGTATTGGCTTTTAACGCACGACCAGCGACACTGGCTTTGGACTGAAGCTGTGTCCTGTCCGACTTGTGCCTGTCACTCAAACGGCCATCGCTTTGCGGATTGGTCGATTATTTTGTAAACTGGCAGCCCCGACCCAATGCCGTCGTCTGTTTAGCCTGTAGCTGTTTAGTCTCTTTGTCTTCACTGAAAGACGCAGCTTAAATTATTGCCTTTTCACCCCACGGTCTGCCAGAATTGATTAAAGCACGCTCCTCTGTGTAATTTCCTTTTTTTTTTTTTGATTATAAAAAAAGGGGGGGGGGGGCATCCTGCGGGCACAGGGTTTGTGTGGAGTGGGGGCCACACATTGTCACCGAGGTTCCCCACTGAACTAAATGGGCCATCAGGAAGTTGCTGAGGTGGCAAAGGAGCATTCTGTGGAGGTCATTGTTAAATATATTGACCAATTTCAAACTCTGCTGGGTTTTAATGAACTGCGAACCAGCATGGCGGAATGGAAGTCAATACTGGGAAATAAATAATTATAAGCAATGAGATTTTTATTATCGAATTTCACACCAAATTGTATTGGAGAGATGCAGAATGAGGGTGGGGGGTAGGGGGTAGGGGGGTGGGGAGTGGGGGGGGGTTACGGAGGGAATGTTTTTATTTATATTATTCGGACTCGGGTTCAAAACAGATAGTGTTCAGTGCTGTGAGACCTTATTCGCGTCAGAAATGATATTGCAGGGATGCCCGTTGCAGAACGATAGCTGCACGGCTAGCATTGAAGAAACCACTAAACACGATGGCCAGTATATATTTTTCATCAACTGCTGTTAGCAGAAAGAGGCATAACCCCAGTCCAACCCTAAATTGACTTAATCTGTGCTAACACTGGACCTAATTACAGAATCTTGCAAAATATGAGAACAATATCTCTTATGTGACCTTTTACAGACAGCAGCCATAATGTAGACACTGGCATACATCAAATGAACAATGACCCTTAACTTATTATTAAGAGTAAACGTTGGTGTTTAACCTAAATGAAGGAGGATAAAATGTGTTTTTTTTTTTGCACTGAAGTTTTCAAAGGAACTGAGACCAGGTTGTCAGATTTAAGATGCAGTGTGTGTTGCCTTTGATGATGACATCTGTCAAGGAAGAAAATGATGAATAAAAGGTAAAGGTAAATACACCCGGCCATGTGGAGGTTAGCAGGTAGTCACTAGAGAGCGGAGTGACAGGGCAACGGATGCCTCTTACATCAGCTTCTGGGGTGCGTCCTTTATTTTAAGAAAGCCGACTCCAAAACAATAAGCAATAGAAGCGAATGGCTACTGGCATATGGTGATGAAGAAATTAATGCTAATTTATTTTTCCCTATAAATTAATATATTATCATTTGTTTGTGTCTGTAAGCAGACAAATTATATTTCATTTCTGCCGTCAATCAACGATTTTTCACTTATTTGCATTGATGAATTAATGATTATGTGCTTCTGCTTATGAATGAATGAGTGAATGTATGTCTGTTTGATTTCATGCAAGCATAGAAAAATCACCCCAGAAAAGAAATCAACCTGCATGACATAGTCTTTATTTTAAGAAAGCCGACTCCAAAACAATAAGCAGTAGAAACAAATGGGTGCATTGATGAATGATTACTGGCATATGGTGATGAAAAAATTAATGCTCATTTAGTTTTCCATATGAATTATTGTATTATCATTTGTTTGTGTCTGTAAGCTTTTGATGAATGATTTTTCACTTTTTCTTATTGATGAAATGAATTAAATGAAATTTCATTTCTGCCTTTGATTAATGATTTTTCACTTATTCTTATTGATGAATTAATGATTAAGTGTGTCTGCCTATGAATGAACGAATGAATGGATGGATGAATGTATATCTATTTGATTCCATGCTAGCATAGAAAAATCTACCTTCATGGCATAGTCTGGGAAGAAAAAGGCAAAAAAAACAGGTTCGTGCAAGAGGCAGCCCGCCACTGAAAAAAGAAAATAAATGGTTAATCAAATGTGGAAATATTGATGAACTGTGCTCCCTCCTAAGCACAGAAAATACTCTTCTTAAGAGGGACGAGAAAGCAAACAGAATCCCTGTATGGTCCATGAGCAGTTCATTAAACTTATATATCGGGATTCTTTGAATCATTTAGCGATTCGGTTCCACAACAAAGGAAATGAAAGAGCAGCGCGAACGGAGGGCACAGAAGCGTCTCCTCGCTGATTGCCTCTGATGGATATTACATTCACTGTATAGAGGAGCGACCCCAAACAATACTCCCCCTGTCTCTTCCTTAACACAATCTCTTTCATCCTCGATCGAGCGGAAGAGAAGCCGTTTGCGCGGAGCAGCGCCTGGGCTGCTGTCTGAGTGCGCGAGCTAGCGCAGGCGCTCGGGCAGCAGGGCGACCGGCTCAGTTCGGCCGGGATTTTCCCGATAGATCTCTTCAAGCATCGCCGAATCCAAAAATGAATACATAAACAAATAAATAAAATGAGTCGCAGTGTCGTTCAGAGAGCCGACGGTCGCTTGATTGTACACCGTTTTCAGCTTTTGCGTTTTGGAAAGCCATCCCTCTGTCTTGTTAAAGACAGACAGGGACCGAGCGGTTTAACTTAACAGCTGAATAACGTGCACAATGGGCGCTGAATATTTTAGCTGGCAGTGAGAGGTGCCAGTGATGTGGGATGTTTTAAACTTTAAGGTTGCAGTAATTTCTTTTATATATTTTTTATCTGAATTGGAGAAACTGCTGTTATATTATTGATCAAGGCATTTGCTCTGAAGTATAAACCAGAACATTCTCAGTTTGATTAAGGATTTGATTAATATATCAGATGTCAGCTGCGCAAGTCACTTGAAAGAGTGTTAAAAAAATAAGTACTATGCTGTGATAACAGGTAGCAGTGTACTATAATGGGTAAGAAACTGGTCTTGTAACCTAAAGGTCACAGGTACAATTCAACCTTCGTTGTACCCTTGAGCTTGATACTTAACCTGCATTGCTTGAGTATATATCCAGCTGTGTAAATGGATACTGTGTAAAAATGCTAAAAGTTGTGTGTAAGTTGCTCTGGATAAGAGGGTCTACTAAATGCCCGTAGTGTGGTAAAGGATACAGAATCCTTAGGTAGACGGGTAGTTAATTTTTCTGGGCGGTCAACCTTGCCTTTTATGTAGCAAACAGAGGCTCAAAGAGGGGATTACATGGAAGAACCTTGGAACTGGAGCCACGTCCGTTAGATTAGGAGAGAAACACGGGCCCCGGCATCCGTGATTAGGGAACACTTCGAAGCCCAGGCAACCTCTTTTGTGTTCGTATAAACAACGCCTGACACGCTCGGACCTCTCTGGAAAGTTCTCGGTTAATTTAGGAAGCGCTATGACAGTTTAACGTGCTATTGTTGCCATTCTGGGAGGGTTGGGGGTGGAAGGCTGGGGTGTGAGGGGGTTCTACAATAAGCCGGCCACTTTAAATGCTTCTGTTTATTTTTAGCGCACCTATTTACGAGATAGAGATTTCTCTCAGCCCCATTGTTGTATGTATTTCTGTTGACACACATAGTGAGAATGATATAGTGGTGTTATTCCTCACATGCTTTCGCTGAGAATATATAAAGGGCAGTGTGTTGCTCTAGTATCTATTATCTGCTGGCCCTTTAAAGGTCTGCAGTGACACAATGATGTGTCTATTATATGGTACCTGTTTGATCTACGGTACGGTTAGATCATCATCAGTGTATTTCTGAAATGACTTTAACGGTTAAAGATACCACCTGAAACATCCCGGTACACAACAGTGGTTGATCCGACCTTGGCCACCTTGAAATAGCAAATACGGACGATAATAGACGCGATACGTTTAGAAACCATCGCCTGAATTATGAAGAGTATTTCACAAACGGATTTGCAACTGGCAGATATCGCAGACTTTTAACCTTTAGCCCGTTCACCCGGGGTCACACCACTTATGGGGTGAAAGCGAGTGGCCAGGTTAGTCACTGTCACAAGACTGGGCCGTGACCCATAAATAACCGAGGGCATAAATAGGCCTGACCTCGTAATGCTCTAGTTTCCATGCAGTGGGCGCGCTCAGCGCCCTCTAGTGCTGTGGAGGGGAACTGCAGGAAGGAGACCTGCGTGTTCTGACGTCAGGTGCTCTGGAAAAATGAAGACATAAAAGTGTTGAAAAATGATAATGGATGAGACTGGTTCATGCTCAAGCTTTTTTTTCTGTGCTGGCGCCAGTGGTGTAATACAGACAGGCTAATGGAAACTCACTGCCTCAATCAAGAACAAATTGCGGTAGAATTCTGCAGACCAGGTAACTGCCTGTCACACACAATGGCTGCGCTTTGGGCCAAAATGGCACAGACAGTGTTTAAAATAATGCAGCATTTTATGGTGAGCTCAGCTGTGTGGATTTGATTTGTTTGCGAGGCCGATTGAGTGCACAGTCACAGCTCGCCTCTGTGACAAGTATCGTTGAAAATTCAAAAGGGAATTTTGACAGAACCAATCAGTAGTACTGTGCTGGCTCCTACCTGTGTGTGTGTGTGTGTGTACCTGTGTGCGTGCGTATGTGCATGTGTTCATGCGTGTCTGTGTGCATGTGTGCGTGAAAAAAAGAATCGCATTGTAAAACATTGAACAGTATTTGTATCTAATTTAGTTTATCTAATAACAAACAAATAAATTACCAACCAAATGAATTATCGTGTCGTTACAAAAATAACTTGGAACAATGAGACCGGCAGCCCGTGGTTCTCAGCTTCCAGAAGGATGGCGGCTAAGTTGTGATATCGAGTTTTGGAGTCGAGAGAAAAGAAACGGGTGGAGTGAGGGTTGGGGGGGGGTGGCGAGGGGGGGGGTTCGTTCTTCAGAGCGCCGTCCGCCGCTCTTTTGATGGGGTCTGCAGCCGCGTTTCGACACGTGTCTATATTTAAACTCGCCCCCCCCCCAGCTGAGTGTCTGAGGACGTCGCTCTGCACAGATAACAGAGGCTCATTCCCGAAATCTGGGCCTCCGGACGCCCAGCCCGGCCCGGAACGAGGCTCGCCCACCCCCCCGGAACGCCACTCTTCCCGGGTCTGGGGGGGTGGGTGGAGCGAGAAAGATATGGGATGGGGGGGTCGGCAGCCTAGAAATCAGAGGAACAGGACATCCTTCCTGGTCTCTCATCGCCTAATCCGGAGCTTGAGACTGGGTCGGAGCTGAGGCGGGGGGGATTGTGTGTGGGGGGGGGTTCTGGTTTTGGAGCGCGCGGCGCTCTCTGTCTCAGATGGCAGCGGGCTCTTGGCTTCGGCGGTGGAACAGACTGGGTCTCGCCGCTCCGCTTCCAGCCGTGTTTGCAGCAGATGGAGTGTGCGGCGAGGGAGAGAGTGGGAGACGCCGGTCCCCGGCTACGCGGGCGCGCCGCGCCGCGTCCCGCCATGCCGACTGAAGTGACGTGCGGCTCTCGGCTTTTTAATGAGATGCCCCCCACCAGGGACCCCCCCAGGGACCCCACCAGGGACCCCGCGGCGGGACGGTGCGCTCCCCCAGGGGTGTGTCCTGGGTGACGGGGGGACGCTATCCCGCTACCTGCCCACAAAACTGCCCGCTATCTCGCTACCTGCCCACAAAGCTGCCCTCTACCTGCCCACAAAGCTGCCCACTATCTGCCCACAAAGCTGCCCGCTATCTGCCCACAAATCTTCCCGCTATCCCGCTACCTGCCCACAAACAGCAACCGAGCCGGTAGCTTTTATTGCTTGTGAATTTTCTGTCCCCTCCCTTGTATGAAACACCATGTCAGCGAATGCTGTCGCCTCGTTTTAGGGAGTAATGCAGGTGATGAATGAATGAAATGAATGAATCATTGCGTTTATGTAGCGCTTTTGCAGACGCTCAAAGTGCTTAACAGTGATCAGGGGGAAACTTACCTCACCCACCACCAACGTTGAGCACCCACCTGGGTGATGCACGGCAGCCATTTTGCGCCAGAACGCTCCCCACACATCAGCTAAAGTGGAATGAGAGAGGGTAATTATTTAGCCAATTAAATGAGGGGATGATTAGGTGGCAGGTTGAGAGAGCCAGGCTGGGAATTTAGCCAGGACACTGGGGGAACTCCCTACTATTTGCGATGAGTGTCATGGGGTCTTTAATGACCACAGTAAAAAACCACATGTGTTTAAACACAGCAAACCTCAACAAATTAAAGTCTCCTCATTGATTCAGCAGACCAGGGGAAGCTTGCTCTGCTGCTCTTTGGTACTCCGTTGTGCTGTTGAGGGGGACCGCATGCGTGTGTCCAGGCCAGTGGTCTCCAACCCTGGTCCTGGAGAGCTACGGGGTCTGCTGGTTTTCATAGTGACTCTGCACTTCATGAATCAATTAGAGCAGTCGATTACACAGTTAACTCAACTCACCTGGTGCCTTGGGTCTCAATTGGGTGCTGATTTTAAGGTGAAAACAAAAGCCAGCAGACCCTGTAGCTCTCCAGGACCAGGGTTGGAGACCACTGGTCTAGGCATAGTGACTAAGACTCTAGCAGTTAGCATGTTAACAAGGACCAGGAAGAGTGAATCTTTGCTCCCGCTGTTCAGTTACATTCAGAAAGGATCAAGTGGACAGGTTAATGGACTTATCCCTCCTCATAAACCTATCAGGGGGAATGGCCCCCATACTGTAGTGTCATACAGCAGAATCTGCTTCAAAAATCCCTGAGGTCCCCCATCCCCCCCCCCCCCCAGTTTTACCTTTCTTGCAAAGGCATCTGTGAGTGGTTGTAACTTTAAAAACGAAGCAGAACAGAAACATTTTCTTTTTCACGTCCCTATACTTTCGGCTTATTGAAGTCAAGTAGAAATTCTGCAACTGTGACCTGTCAGCTGGAATTTGAATTTGCGCTATTGAAAGGGACTCCGTGGGCGCTGTAAGGGGAAGGATATTGAAACGATCTGAAATATTGAAAGTGATCGTGGAGGGAAATGAGGGATGCAAAGCAGGAGGCAGACCAGGATAGGCGAAACTTGTAACATTAGGTTGCAAATTTAGAGATTTTGTCATGTCATAATTTGAAATGTCAGTTTGGCATTTTGTCCCTAACCAAATCTTTTTCCTTCTGTCAATGAGACTTTTTAAAATTTGTTAACCATTATACACAGGGTAGGTTGACTGAGCATGTGTGCTCTTTTACAGCAACACCCTGTTAATGTGCCCCCAAAATACCCTAACCTACATGTCTTTGGGCTGTGGGAGGGCATTGGAGTATCCGGAGGAAGTCCACATGGGCACAGGGGGCCATGAAAACTCCACACAGGAGGGCTCAGGCCTGGATTCGAACCCAGGACCCTCACTGCTGTGAGGTGCTATCCCTTGAGCTACATCCCGTGTCCTGTTCCAAGTTGGCAGTCTCACCGTTACAGACCAGGACATGCGCCGGGTGACGCTTCTGACCCCCGGTTGCCATGGTTTCGCGGTGCCAGGGACAACACTGAGGGCCTGTCTCGGTGCCAGCAGTGCAGAGGGGGCTAATGGAGAAGTGTTCAAATTGGCACGTCTCTGCGGTGCAATTTAACTGCACTGGCAATCAAAGGCTAATTACCGACAGCACGCTACTTCTCATCCAATGAGGACGGAGAGCGAGCGAGAGAGGGAGAGAGAGAGTGAGAGAGGTGGTGATGGCGTAGTGAATTTAACTGTGAGTTACAATTGATCAGGTGGACCCATTCCAGCAACCGTGGGCACTTTCTTACATTGCATTGGAGGCGTTTAGCAGATGCTCTTAAACAATTTTTTTGGATTTTTACATTTGATATTTGGATATTTTATATCATACAATTCAGTTTTAAAAACTGTGTTATGTCAGGCTGTAACAGCAGTGGCCTGCCTGGGAATCGAACCTACAGCCATCGTGTTATAGGCCCAGTTCCCTACCCATTAAACTACACCGCCGCCACCTGTAAGGTGCTCTATATAAGGTCCAGCTGATCCAGACGCTATTTCTCCAGCGATCCAGGCACCCGTACACTCAGTGGTGGTGCATGTTTGCACGTGGACTGTGAAAGTCCGGTGTCCCACTCTCAATCTGCACACGCACGGGACCCACTCGCTTCCAAAAAACAAAAGCGGGAGAGGGGTGGCCCCAAGCCAGAGTCAGGGAGAGGTGATCGAGAGGGTGTGGAATAAAAAAAAAAAGGAGAGAGGGGTAAGCAAAAAAAAAAACTTTTCGCTTTTCAGAAGACGCCGGGAAAATCCCCAGACGAGAGAGAGTCTTCGGACTGACCGGCGGCGACGGCGATGTTTACCGATACTTCAAACGGCCGAGGGAAGGAGAAGGTGCCGCAGGGGAGCTTTGATTCCTCCTCTCAGAAACCTCGGCAGCGAGCCGCTTTGATTACCCCCCCCCCCCCCCCCCCTTCCCCCAGCCCCTCCCGGTTCCTCGGAGACCAGCCGAGCTGGAGACGGGAGATTTCGGGTTCCCTGCCCCCCCCCCCCCCGGCGGGGAACGGGGATGGATGGGACGGTTTGTTTGTCCGTTTTGGGCGGGCTGTAAACCCTTTCCCCGGGCCTGGGATTGAGAGGGAGCGCAGTTTCGGAGGCTGTCGCCAGCCAGCCAATCAGAGCTCAGAGTGAGTTCTGGGGCGGTCGCAGACTGTAATCAGGCGCAGGTTTTTGGCTCCCTGCCGACTAGGTTGTTCGAAGCCCCCCCCCCCCCCCCCCCGTGGTTGAGTGGTGAGGCATTCTTGGCTGAAAGGTGAAGCGCCCTGCCCCCCCCCCCAAACCTCCCCCCTCTCCTCTATCCCCCCCCATCGCAGATAATGGAGCTGATCTGTGTCATGAGATAGAAACCAATGGAAGATATGCAGGCCTGTGAAAAAAGGAAGAAATATGAAATCTAGAACAGGTGTGGTACTTATGTTGGCTGCTACAAGTAGGTGTGCATTCATATGTGTGTGTGTGTGTGTGTGTGTGTACGCGCTGACCTTTGTGCGTGTGTGCGTGTGTATGTGTGGGTGTGTGCGTGCGCGCTGGTCTTTGTGCGTGTGTGTGTGTGTGTGTGGGTGTGTGTGTGCGCTGGTCTTTGTGCGTGTGTGTGTATGTGTGCATGTGTGTGTGTAGGTATGTATGCGTGTGTGTTTGTGTATGTAGGTATGTGTATGTGTATTTGAGTGTGTGTAGATATGTGTACTGTATGTGTAAGTGCATGTGTGTGTGTAGGTATGTGCATGTGTATGTGTGTGTAGGTATGTATGTGTAAGTATGTGCATGTGTATTTGTGTGAGTATGCAGGTATGTGTGTGTGTGTGTGTGTGTGTGTGTGTGTGCGTAAGTATGCGTGTTCACCTGTGTGTGTGTGTGTGTGTGAGTATGTGTGTTTTTGTGTGTGTGTGTGTGTAGGTATATGTGTGTGTGTGTGTGTGTGTGTGTAAGTATGTGTGTTTTCGTGTGTGTGTGTAGGTATGTGTGTGTGTGTGTGTAAGTATGTGTGTTTGCGTGTGTGTGTGTGTAGGTATGTGTGTATGTGTGTGCGTAAGTATGTGTGTTTTCGTGTGTGTGTGTGTAGGTATGTGCATGCGTATGGGTGTGTTTGTGTGTAGCACAGAGTGATAATATGTGCAGCTGCTGTTGTGTCAGGCAGGGTTGTGGCTGTTCTGGCCCGTGATGGAGGCTCTGGCCCTGGTGACAGCAGGCTGGGGGGAGCCCTGATTGGAGGCGAAGGCTGGATATATTGCTTCTCGCGCTCTGACAGGCACACGGGACACGCTCCATCTCTGTCCGTCTCCGGCTGGGCGGGGGGGGGGGGGGGGGGGGGAATGAGCAAAAAAAATACAAAAAACAAAAAAAAAACAAACTGAACCATCTTCTCAGATCTGTGAGTAAACCTGAGTAAACCTGCTCAGCGCCTCCCGCTTCTGCGGGTTCTGTCTGGCGCTGCAGGTGCGTGGGTAAGAGCTCGTCCACCAGCTAGGCCACTGCGGCAGCGCTGCGCTCCGGGACGCGGTAATGGTCCTGGCTCGCTCTGAATTCGGGGGGGGGGGGATCATCTCTCCAGCAGGCCCCGTCGTGCGGCTAGCTCGAGTGGAGCGGGCGAAAGACGGCCGGCCAGCCTGTCTGTTCGCCCATCCCGGTGCCAGGGGGCCGGGCTGGCACAGCCTGGCACAGCCTGGCGCGGGCAGGAAACCGGCCCTCCTGTCCACTCACGGTGACTCAGCTCCGCGGGCGGAACCTCAGCCCCATCACCGTCGGCCTCCGCTTCCAGAACCTTCCGAGTGGAAGAATTTAACCGCGGTGGAGATTTTCCATCTGGAAACCCCACAACCCCTCCCCTCCCCTTCCCTTCCCCCCAGTCTTGCTGTTTCTGTGGTGACTGGGCGCATGCCTGCGTTGCGTGTCCAAGTTAGGGGCGGGGGGGGGGGGAGGGGAGCGGGCGGCGGAGCGAGCAGGGGTGAGCGAGCGAGCGGGTGGACCTCATCTGCCTTCTCCGCCGGGCCATTTTTAGCTAGCGCGGAACGTTAAGCTGGTGCGTCATGTGACACCTGCTAGGCCCCGTCAGCCAGAGAGTCACAGAGACGCTGGTCGAGACTGGGGGAGTGGGGGGAGGAGGGTGTGGAGTAGAGGCCTTTGACCGCATAGTACCTCCCCAGGCATGTTCAGCACCCCCAGGGCATGCTGGGGGCTCATGTGAATGAGCTGACAGAGAAAACCATTTCCTCAAACTTTCATTTAAAAAAAAATGTTTAAATCTTTTTTTGTGCTTATAGTTACACAACCGCTTACATAGAAAACCTTAGTCTGTTTTGTTTTTCTTTTATAAAATAGTTTCTTATGGGTTTTGAAACAAAATAAATAAATACATTTAAAAAAAAATGAATTATTAAATAAATAAAGTGGAGAACATTATGAGTCAACGGGGTAGCAGTAACACAGTCGGTTGATTTCACACCACAGTTTGGTGCCAGGGTTGCCATCGACGTGAAAGTTCCCGTTGACCGCGGTTTCCCCGGGCGACGTCTTCTGATCTCGAGCGGAGCCGTTTCAGCACCCACGCGACCGTTCAGCGTTACGGCAGCGCTTACAACCAACATAAAACCATACAAAAAAGTTACGCAAGTTGTAGAATGCGCAACGTTTCAAGGCGCAATTATATTCCTCTGTTCTCATTTTTTTCTAAAGCCTATTAAATGATTCATTGCTATGGCACTTCAGATGATTTTTTTAAACAGCGCTTTATCAGAGGGGAGAACGGCGGTTGGGATCTTAATTCAATCGCAGGTTTACCGGTCATTCTTGCTTGAGATTACGCAAGACAGAGACGCGGAAGCACCTGCTGCTGAGCGTAGCAACTCCCGGCACAGAGGGCGGTCTGTCTCCCGGCTGCAGGGGGCGGGGTAAGCATTCAAATCCGCGGAGGGAAAAAAAAGCAAAACAAAGGTTTGCTGAAGGAGACAAATCAAACGTTCATCCCGTGAATTAATCATGAGAATTGCGCAGCGATTGCCCTCAGTCGCTCTCCTTCTGATGAAACACGCGGTAACGATCGGAAGCCAGCGTTTCGTTTATTAAAATAACTGAATATTTAGTATTTTACATGTCATGCGTTGCATGTTCATGCGTCGCTTCACACGTGACGCCCCCCCCCCCCCCCGGCTCATCCTGCAAGTGTAACTTTATAACAAACGTGAAAATCTTCATGTGAAATCAGGCTATATTTCATAACAAAAGTTAAAACTAAACGAATTCCAATGTATAAGCCTGGTCCATCAATGTAATGTCAGCTTTGGAGGGCTTCGTAGTACAAAGCTTGTCCTACGATATATGCATGTTACAACAACATTTTCCCGTTGACGTAGGTTGGCCAACATCATTGGATAGCCAGTCAAACAGGGGGATGGCAACAGAATGACCAACCCATTCTTCCGTGCAGTTTATGCTGTTATTCTAAACAGGCTTTTAGCAACAAACTGCAGTGTTTATCCATACACCAGCTGATGGTGCCACAATTAAAATGTGTTAATTTTTCTCTAAGGAAAATATATTGCATGTTTTACTAAACCGGATTCTACAGGTTGACGTGTCATTTGGCAACTGGGGTTCCTCAGTGCCGCACTACTGTACAAAACATCCGTTGCCACGGTGTTTCACATCGGGTGTGCCCCTTCACAGAACGAGATGCGTCCAATCGGAATGATTCAGCGACGGCGGGGATATAGACTGCTGGATTTTTAATAAAATAGAGCTCAGAATCTGTTTGCTTTCTGGAATCTGTGGCAATATGCCGCGTAGCATCCCCAGCGAGAACGCTTTTTTTGATTGCATTTTAATATAGGCTGTTGCCAGGGAGCGGCGGAGGAGGAGAAGGAGCAGGTATTGCTCCTCCGTGTGATCACTGCTCCCCATTTCTGCCGGAGGGTCTGTGAAGAGGGGGGTGTCCCACAGGGGAACCGGCTACTCCTTAAAACGCTAGCCCTCCCCGCGGCTTCTCTTTCTCCAGAGGCTCTTTTGTTTTCAGCGGGGTTACCGGTGCCAGTTTACAGTTTAACCCTCCACCCCCCCCCCCCCCCCCCACATCATTCATCTCTCCCAAGCCTCTTAAGGGAAGAATTTTTTTGTGTTTTGTTATTTCTCCTCCTTCACTTTCCCCCCGTCCTCCTCTCCCCTCCTTCTGTACCCATCCCGCTTTCTTCTTGAGCAGTAAGGGAAGCGGGGTTCTGCCAGTCTGTCTGCTGAGCTGTGCTCAGGTTCAGGAGTTTTTTTAACCAGCGGGAGGGAGAAACAAATAATAAATAAATAAATGACCCCCCCACCCCCCACCCGAAACTGCGATGCAGCACACGCCAATATAAAAGGCCCCCAAAGGGACTAAAGGGAGCTCCTCAGCCGCGGCGCCCGCCGCCGCCACCATCGCGTAAAAAAGAACGTCCGGCGATGTCTCTCGGAGATCGTTATCCTGCTGTGAGCACGATCACCGGCGCTGTTTTTTCTGGTGCTCATCGTCTCAGGGGCACATGATTAGGGAAGGGGTGTGAGGGGTAGAACAGCAGTCACCACCCTGTGACTGTCGGGCCATTTTGACTACGCTGGGTGACTGCTCGGGGTCTCTCTCAGGCCAGTTATTGTTTTCCCTTTTTTTAAAAAGAGAGCTGATTATACGCTTAACTGCGCCCACCGCTGTCTCATGGGAGTTTAAAATGAGCGGAGGCTTAGACCTGGCTGGCTGCTGTCCTGAGCAGGCCGCGGGTCACACTGAGAGGGTGAGGTCTGTTTGTGTGTGTGTGTGTGTGTGTGTGTGTGGTGTGTGTGGAACGGGTAATGACTGACATTACTGGTCAGAAACCTTGGTGTGGGTTTGCGGGGGGGGGGAGGGGGGGGGGGGTGGCACAGTTGTTGCCCCCCACCCCCCCAGGTTCTGCAGTTGTTTCTGACAGCAGGCAGACAGTGGCGGGGGAGACCAAGGCCACTGGAGGGTGGGGGGGGGGTGGGTGCGTAGGTGGTGGACAGAAAAAGAACAAAAGCCAGTGTGAGTGAACCAGAGACCAGAAGCATGAGTTAAATGGGGGGCTGGGGGGGGGGGAATAGTTTTGGGGGAGGGGGCGCTACACGGGCATCACAGTTGCGCGTAGTGGGCCCCGGGGACCGATGGCTCGTCATCGTCGTTGGCGGGAATGTGCAGCTGGGGAGTTCTCCCCCACCTGTTTCGGCTCCAGCTCCGCCCCCGGGGGGGGGGGGGGGGGGCTGTCATACCGAAACACGCGTGGCCTAAAAATAAAAAAGGGCCCTCATCCGGGCTAAGTAACTTCGGGGGGGGGGGGGGTCTAACGGGGGCCAGCACACTCACTCCTCTGTCACGCCTGACTCGCAGTGTCTGGTGTGTCCACTGCCAGGAACGGGTTCCCTCTGCCAGTAAACAGGGTCTACTTCCCCCTTCCGGCCTCCTCAGTAGGGGAGATAACCCAACCCCGCGTGTCAGCCCCTGGGTGGCGGGGGGGGGGGTGGGGTTAATGATGGAATGCCGGTAACCCCCTGTAGCCGGGCCAACACTGCACGACTTCAAGTGCCGTATTGATTTTCTAACATTATTACAACGTACAGAAACATTTCATTGATGATACACGTATTACTTATTTTGTCATATTATATGTGATTTACAGTTTCTCTGTGGAGTGATACAGGCTGTTTGAATAACTGTTACTGCATCAGATTCACGATCACTGTAGGGCATGGTCTCAACCAATCAGCATCCTAGATAAAAAAATAACAATAAAAAAACCTGTTCAACAACAGCAAGTTGACAAGGTGTGCGTATTAACTGTAAAACACGAGCAGCTGAGGAAGGTTTTAGCCCTGAAACGAAGTGGGAAGTGTGAATAGCTTCATTCTTCAGCTTCAGCTCCAAACGAAACATATGTTGAAGACAAGTTGGAGATGTTAGCTCCTGAAGGGAGTAGGAGAATTACCATGGCGATTTAGGTGTAATTGCTGAGGCTCACGGTCCGATTTCTGCTCTGTAGCCCGTGTAGCTCGTTCGCGAGCTTGTTTAGTCTGTCGTCATGCAGACGTGTCTTTCTGTGGCGTTTTGAACGCGGGGGCGTGTAATTGGGCGTGATAAACGAAGGCAGCCCGCGTCACGCTGTCGCAGTGTTCCTGGGGACGGAGAGCGTCCCCCGTGCCAAAGAGTCGGAGGGGCCGCAGAGGCGACGCGTCGGCGCAGAATTCCGTCGGCCCGCCCGCCAAAACAGACCGCCAGCGTCTGGGTAATTTACAGCTACGGTAACCCGACCAGTGAGCAGACCCTCTTCCGTCAACTTAAAAATACTCTCTGGTGCTCTGTGTTTATTCTGTTAAGGGCATCTCAGTCAGTGTGACTTCAGCTATCCCTAGTGTACGGTCTCATCCGATCACAAAACTCTGTTGAAGTTTTGATTCGGACGACTGCAGTGTAAGTGAATGGGTACACTTAAGTCATTTAGCAGATTAATTAGTTTAGGCAAAGTGATTTAGCAGTGCAGAAGTACATTTCACATGGTAAGCAAATGCCAAAGGTGCAATAGATACGTAAAGTTACAGTCCGTACCATCATGATGGGGCGAGCATAAGACCTATGAAAGAAGGGCGCTTTTTTAATATTAAATAGAAAAAAAGATTGATGTTCTGCATATCTTATATGACTTCAAGGCTTACTCTTAAACTAATCTCAAAATTAAAACATTGCTCTTTTAAAATTCAGACAGCAAATATGGGATGGGGGGGGGGGGGGGTCACGGGGTGGTGGCAGAGTTTTTTATTTGCTGGCCTGTCTGAAGTGTCGCCGTGGAAACCGCCTGATGCTGTCTCTGCTGGCGTGTGAATCACGGTGACGGGGCAGGATTTCGGGAACCTGCGGTCTGTCTTCCCCCCCAAGCGGCGTTCCAGTACCTGCTGACCGTCTGTAATACACCCCCCCCCCCCCCCCCAGCGTGCGTCCCGGGGAACGCGCTGTTCCCGCCACCGGCAGGGGCGCGTGACTGGGACCGTTATTTAGGAACGTGGCGCGGGGCCCGCGGGCCGGTGGGGCTCTGACCCTGCCAGGTAGCTAGGCTCCGCAGGCAAACAAACAAAGCCCAGCGACTCCCAGAATGCATCTTGTGTTTCCTCCACGTCCTGCGCCCCGAGGGAGTTTCTCTCACGTTCACACGCCCCCCCCCCCCGCTCCCCGAAAAAGAAAAGACTGCGAATGGCCTTCATTTTTTATTTTTTTATTTTTCTAGCTTCAAAAAGACGATGCACACACAAGTTTGTTTATTCATATATTTATTTATTTTTCTTAAGGGCACACTGAGCAAAATATAGACTATTCAAAACAACTGTGACTTCAGAGATTCTAGTGGGACGACTTTCCATTTGAAGACTTTACTTTTAGTCTTTCCCTGCTTGAGTCTACAGAGCCTCATTTCAGAGCTTTCCGAAGCTTCTGGTGGAGAAGTTTCTTCTTCCCTTTTTTTCCTCTTTCTTTGGTGTTGTTTTTCTCTCCATCGTGACCCATTAGAGCTTGATGACAGTTCCAAAGTCCGGCAGCCGGATTTAAAGATGTGCTCACCAGCCAGTTCAGACCAACGGTTCTCTCTGTTTAAGAAACAAACGCGCAATGGGGACCAACAAAATGGCGGCCGGATTTTCCTTTTCGGAAATTTCTTTGGCTGGCGGTAATCATCGCACGTGAGCACGTGCGATCAGTCTTAACGAATCATTGTGACACACCGCTGTATTGTAAAATGGTTCTTTTTGGATTGCGCCGATTTGTCGTCGTTTTTGAACGAGCTGCTGCTGCTAACCTCAGTAAATAAACTGCATTTCCCTCCATTAAATGGAGGCGCAGTGACTGCAGATCAGAGGAGAGAGATATTCAGAAGATGCAAAAGTGGGAGATTAGCGTTGACGTGTCGGCTGGCCTTTAGATGATGGTGAGCGCTGCTGGCATTCTGGGGGCTGATATGGGGAAAAACAAAAAGAACAAAACAAACACAGGTCTTGCATGTGCTCGGCTGTAGGTGCACGCCATGGCAGCATTTGGTCTGTGTAAGCATTCTGAGGCTGTCGTTTTGGTTCCGCTTGTGCCTGTTCCAGCGTGGAGGTCTCGATCGTGCCGTATAACTCGAAGTATATCACGGGTAAGGCGAAGCTGCGGTGGCGCGTCGGCTCAATTCCCACAATGCCCCTGTGCGGCGGTACGGCCGAGTGCTTTGGAGACCATTAGGAGGAGATTACTGGTGTTTGTGATAGCGTGGCTGAGCGAGATCTTATCTGTAATTACTTTTGTTTTCTGCCTGTCCTGCTCGTGTATGGGAGAGGGCCTTGTGTGGTGGATATGCTGCACACATACACACGGACACACACACAAACACACGCGCACACACACACGGACAGACACACATACCCACACACACACACAGACAGAAAAGCACATGCACAAGCATACACACACACACACACACACACACACACACACACCCACGCATACCCATGCATAAGCACACATACATGGACAGACAAGCACATGAAGAAGCACAGACACACACTCACACACACATACGCAAGCATACATTCACTTACACAGATTACAGTGTTGCACCCTCACCTATGTGCAGAACCTGTGTGTGTAGAAAGGGTGTTGGGTGCCCAGCGCAGTTGCCAGTCAGGTGTGAGTATGAAGACACACAGCGATGGCAGATGTTTTCACTGCAAGCTCCAGTAGAGCCAGAAAGCAGGACAGCGTGCGTCTGATCAGCGAGCGTGAAGGCGCCGTGCTCCACTCTCCCAAAACTGACAAACTACACACACACACTCATATGCACGCGCACACACACGCGCACACACACAAAAAAAACCTCACAAATAAAATTCACAACAACCTGTGCCTCAGACGCAGCTTCCTCCGTTGCCTTGGCGATGATTTTTATACGATGTTACGATGCCAAGAAAAGTGCATTTACAAAAAAGAAAAAGAAAAAAAACAAAAAAACAGCGGTAACAGGGATGGTATAACCAGGCCCTGTGAGGCGTCAGCGACAGATGTTTCACTAATATTGTCTTTTTAAAAAAAAAACTGATTCTCACGAGAGAGGAACACAGTGAATAAGCTCAGCCCCAGGTCTGTCTGTTTTTCAGCACTCGAGCAATTAAACATTTCCCTCGTCATCGCCGCCACTCCACAGACCAGCTTTAGCGAATAAGCCGTACTTCCATCTCTCTATCTCTGTCTCTCTCTCTCTCTCTCTTTGTATCTCTCTATCTCTGTCTCTCTCTGTTTCACACACACACTCTCTCTATCTCTGTCTCTCTCTATTTGTATCTCTCTATCTCTCTCTCTGTTTCACTCTCTCTCTCTATCTCTGTCTCTCTCTCTTTGTATCTCTCTCTCTCTGTCTCTCTCTCTCTCTTTGTATCTCTCTATCTTTGTCTCTCTCTGTTTCACACACACTCTCTCTCTCTCTCTATCTCTGTCTCTCTCTCTCTTTGTATCTCTCTATCTCTGTCTCTCTCTGTTTCACACACTCTCTCATTCTCTCTCTCTCTCTCTCTCACTTCCAACTGCCTGTGAAGACAATAATAAGACCGCAGGCTCAGACCGGTGTTATCTCGGACTGGTTTCCTTATCTGTATAATGTAGCACCACCTCTCATTTACCAAACAGCAGCCACCAAGTAACTGAACTCTGAAGGAGTGAAGCTCGTGTGTGCTTTTTTCCTCTTGCTCGCCCATTGATGGTAGACTAATTGTTTCACATTTATTTTATGAACCATATAATGTACAGTATCTCCATAGGTGTACAGTGCCCTCCAAAATTAATGGCACCAAAATGAAAGGGAAAAAAAAGACTCTATTAAAATTAATTTTTGGTCTCATCTGGCTATAAAATGCGGGCCCAGATGAACTCTGGGGAATGTAGGAAACTGCTGCGTTTCATAAGCACTCGGGTTATTTTATGTTGCTGGCGTAACTTTGAGCGCACTTCAGTCTGATTACAGAAAGGAGAGCACGGAAGCATTTCCTGTCTAATTACTCTAATGCAGCTTCCAGTCGGTCAACGTCGGCCCTTCTGCAGTGCGGGCCGTACTGTAACGGTTTACCGCAGGAACAGGAATTGTGTTTTTTGGAATACCCGGTCGTGTTTACGCTCCTCGGGTGCGTACGTCCGCGGGCCGCGCGATAAAAAAACCGTGAGGCCGCGAAGGCGTTCCGCGCGGAGCTCTTTCGATTGTTGCCCCTCGTGACTCTGGCCCTGTCTATCAGATCAATGGGCAGGGCATCGAGCGGTGATGCAGTGAGCTAATTAGGGCCCTTAATTGTTTTCATTACTCAGAGCCCCGTGATGTATGAACGTGGGATTAGCCGCAGCTGCGACTCAATGGTGTACTTTGCGTCCCCGACCCCCCCCACCCCCCATCTCCCCCACCCCCCCTGCCCCGGGGAACAGAGTATATTGCTCTCTTGTGTGTTTCCATAGCAGCGGAGGCCAACGTTCTAGAACCACGACGGCTCTTTGCGTTAGCCGTCGGATTCAGGCAAATTAATTGATCAGCGCACGCGAGCGAGATCTCGACCCGGCGATATCCAACATGGCCGCCCCGGTCCCTCCTGGCACGTCCTGTCCGGTGGCTCCGGTGGCGACCGCGCGGATGAGGGACGCCGTTTCTTTATGAGCGGCTTCAGCTCAGCGCTAACATTGGGGTTTTAGATTTAGATGAAAGATAAAGCTGCCCTTGCAGGAAGCCGTGCACCGTGCCCGCTCGGCGCCCGCGCGGTGCCCATCTGCGGAAGGGCACATCGTAACGAGCGAGCGAGGGCGAGCGAGGCCGTTAAATCAGTGAAGCAGGCCCGGGCATCGGCAGCGCCGACGTGCAAATTAATTGCCACTTTATGGGGAGAGGAGAAGAGGAGAAGAGGGGAGAGGGGAGGGGGGGGAGGGGGGGGGGGGGGGTCTTTCGGGGGTGCTGAAAGTGACCGCTATTACTCTCCATTAGACCTCTGTGTCGGGCCCCCCCTCACTCCCCCCCCTCACTCCCCCCCGGGACGCTGAGTTACGGCCGGGGTGGGGGTGGGGGGGGCGGGGTGGACAGCGACGCCCGTGAGGGGACCCCACCAGCAGCCGGCAGCATCATTTCACGGCTGGGCGCCCAGAGCGAGACTAATGGGGGTCACATTGAACCCCCCACCCCCCCACCCCCACCCCCGGTTAAACCGCCTGTTCCCTGCCCCACTTATGACAATGAGGCCTGTGCCGGCAGCTCCCCCTGGCCCTTTTACAGGAGATCCTGAGGTGCTGCGGGTTTGCTGCCAATGGCTGCTGGTACGGCACGCCCCTCTAACCCCACACCTCCCCCCCCCCCCACCTCCCCCACCCCCCCTTCCCACCCCAGCCCACCCCAGCCCACCCCAAACCCCCCAAGAGGAAACCATCTGAAGAAATAGGAAAAAGAGAACTTAGCTCTTTTTTGAGAAAGCCTCAGAACTGTGGCATTGCTCTCGCTCTTCCTTTCTCAGGCAGCTGCACAGATGAAAGGGTCCCTGGCCTGTGTCCCGTAGGACCTGTCAGGGGAGCTCAGTGTGGTGGTTGAAGGAGATTCTGGTCAAACAGCAAAGGGGGGGTGGGGGGGCGGTAGTGGCTCACAAGCGTAAGGGTAACCTCCCAGAATGCACTGCACGAGGCACAGCCTTTTGGCAGTCACACGTTCTTTTCACCAGGTGAGTCAGCCCCCCCTTCCCGCGATCTCCAGCCCCTCTGTTCATCCAAACCGGGACGAGGCGAACAGACCGAAATCCGTGTTCTAATCTAGCGTTCGGAGAGGAGGCCAGCCTCCACAGCAAAGGGGGCAGCTAGAAATAGCTCCGGCCTGGCCTTGAATCATTCCATTTAATTTCTATTCTTTAAAAAAAGAAAAGAAGAAAACACAAGATCCGAGGGGCCGGGTATGAAGGACAGATGAAGCATTCAGAGCAGCGCTGAGGCTTAAAGCTTGAGGAGAGGTGGAAAAAAAAAAGAGAAACGAGAGAAAAGGCCATCGGGAATGTTTATGTGGTTCTGAGGTTCTGAGCGGGCCGGCTTTCAGAAAATTCAGCGGAAGCACTTCAAGAGAAGGACACCCAGGTCCCAGCATACATCCAAGGTTCAGAATCCCGGTCTCAGTTTATTGTGTGCATTGTGTCTGCTGGTAAGCTTGCCACCATGTCACCACGGCCACATCTGTGTATGTGTTTTTTTTTTTTTAACCCTTTGAAGAGGTTTTTTTTGTACGTCGGTGTTCTAGAATTTCATCGCTTTCGATCGCCAGCAGCGATTGTTACGTCAGCATCAGAACGTTCTGTTAAGAGAATTCCGATCACGTGTTTGTTATCCTTTGCCTTGAAGGGTTAAAAGAATGTTACTCCCCATTTATGTCTCCACATAAAACTCGGGACGTCTGACAGGGCTGCTCCGGACCCCGTCCCAGGCCGAACAGGCCCAAAGGAGTGTAGAAGCATTTTAAGGACACTCATTAAGGATTTAAATTTATTTCTTGTTTTTTGTGTCTTGGATGAAGAAAACACGTTGCAGTGAAAATGTTTTCAAAAATACTATTTGTTAAATTTTTATTGAATGTGCCTTGTAGGGTATGTTTCAGCATAGCAGAACATATTAGATTAGGACCAGAGACTCATGTCCCCTACAGGGGACAATAATGAATTGCATGCTTTGTCTCACTGTCCTGACCTCTGAACTGTGACCAGATCTGATCCGCCAGTGCCGCGTACGTCATCTTTCCGCTTTCAACCAATTGTGCAATTATGTAGGCCTACGTGGTGATGCGCTCATAAACATCTTTGACCTGAAAAAACACTGAGCGTGTGCGTGGATGGGGGGGGGGGAAGGGGGGGGGGGGGTTAGAGAGGTGCTCATTGGCCAAACGGCCTCTGCTCTCAAAGCCTCCACTTCGTTTCGCGAGCTAAAACCTGTTTTTCCTCGCGTCTAATAACAAGGTTAGTTAACTCGGCTCGTTGGCACGGCGACAGGAGCGAGGCTTCATGGGTAATAAACTGAGAGGTTAGTTGGGGGACGTTGTGCTGCAGCCGGCCCCCTCTTCTCTCTCTTTCCCGCCAGTCGGCTCTCGGCTGCATCGCGTGTCCGATGGCAACGCCGCGCGAGAAATCACCGGCCGTCTCAAACAGGCTCGTTTTAAAGCGAAGCTCCTCGCCGGGGGGTCGAGGAAAGGTCGAAAAGAGTTTCGTTCAAAGTTCTCAAAAGGTCGGAAAAGGTACGAACGCTTCCCCTGAACGCCAACGCCTCACACACGCGAGAGCTAAATTAGGAAAGCGACTGACCTCCCGATCGCAAAACCAATCACGTTCTAATTGCTCTTGGCAGGTCAGTTATCAACGTCTCCTTTTAATCGCGTTAGTTCGTCTGTTCGTATCGCTTCCGGTTCAGTGTGAACGTGCGGCTCTAAAAGCGGTCAAGCTCAAGGACGCGCCGTACTGCAGGCAGGTCCGGCCTTTCGCCGGTCTGTTTTCCTTTCTGGCGATCGGGCCATTCCCATAGCAGCCTGGCTGTAAGCGATATCAGAGAGAGAGTGCGCTACATTACAACAACCAGTTCAGTCCTTATCTCTTTTTTTTGTAATTGCACGACGCTCTTCTGGTTGCCGTTACGACCAGAAAAAAAAAAAGAAAGAAAGAAAAACATTTGCCTGACACCCTTTTCCAGACGCACTAAATTCGCACATCACAGGAACGAGAACAGCGAGGAAGCAGTGATTAAACATCTCCACGGAAAACGTCAAATTTGATTGCGCGAAAGGGATTGTTCTGCATACAGATACTGAGTGACGCACAGAGATGGTCTGGCAGCGTCTGTGTGTCTCTCCCCCGGTGTCTGCTTGAGAGGCGTTTGTGCAGATTATAAAGATGGCGTACAAATTGTAGTTGTGCCAGTGACACTGCGGATAAAAAAAACAACAACCGAAGAAACCTTGCGTGTAAGGTTGTTCTTGTGTTTTCAGAAAACTGTGGGAAAACTGTGCAAATGGCCTGCAAACAGTTTCTGTTGAAGGAGATGTTGATAGTTGCAACACAGGTGACACACTGATTGCCTATTTCACTTTCACAGTTAACTGAACATCACACCACTTTGGGGGAGAAAAAAAAAATTGTGGAGCTTAAGAGAAGACTAATATAAAACTTACCAAAACTATTTGGGAAAGTGCAGAGCAGAGGGTATGTTTTAAACATGTTCCATAGCAACTTAATTGTAAATTACAATTTGAGCGTACAATATAATAATGGCTGACCAGAACAATTCAAAACAAAATTAGAAACATTTCTTTTCGCTGATATTCCTTAGCGATGTGATTTAAAAGTGAGAAAGCACACTGCAAATAGCCACATTTGAATCTCTGAGTTTTGATTCAAGGAGCGGGTGGAAACACACCTGGCATGTTTTCATTTTACAAATCACCTTATTGAAATGCCAGTGTAAAAAAAAAGTGGTGGTTGTGACGGTAACACAGGTGGTCACGGAACCCTGAAAAAAAAGCCCTGGTTAATCGATGCAAGATAACCGATCGCAAAAACGCTCGTCGGGTCCCCTGATTTGGCAGCCCGCGGAATCGCGAGTCGCTATATATAGTCCCGGGGCCTGTTTCTGTGAAGGGGGATCCAGGGCCCCTTTTTGGCAATCTGGAGTCGCTGTGGCTTGCCTCATTAAGATTGATGAGAGCTCCACATCGCGCCCGGGCAGCTTGCCTCGCGCCAACCGGCGAGAGCGAAGCCATGCATCTCGACACATAATTACCTGGTTAAATGTCTAATGAATGAGCTAATTTATTCATTTATTCATTAATTCATTTATGGGAGCAGATTGAAATATTTTTGGAGTGGCCTTTTGGGCATGTGGGTGGGCGTTGAAGGGCCTGGAGTGAATTTCACCTTTAGTTGGAAAGCACTCAAACACGCGTTCTCCATCATTATTGCGCACAATATGTTTCGCTAATCTATTTGTAACAAAGGCTGGAAACCGGGTTGCATTTAAATGTGGGATCTTGAGGGTCCGAGCAACCCTCATGCGGAAGTGTGTGTGAGTGTGTGTGCATGTGTGTGCGTGTGTGTTTATGCGCATGCATATGTGTGTATATCCATGTGTGTTTAGATTCATTGTGCGTTTTTAATGTGATTGAAGGAGCATCTTGAATCTCCAAGCATTTCTGTATCTGTCAATCCACACTTAAAAACTCGCAACACTCAGTCTGTGGTTACAGCTAACCTGCTGTGGTCGTACTGACCTGCAGACTGTCACAGTCATACGGAGCTGAAGCCCAAATCACATTTTGTGCGATTGAGGGAGGCAGGACAGTCTAGCCCCTCAGATTCGCTGGGAAGGGGCGATCCCAAACCCCTTGGCTGATAAGGGGACAAACCAGCTTCGGGGCAGACGGGATTTCGGATATGAGCCGAAAGCAGTGAGGTCTTCCTCCTCACCTGGCTGCGCCCCCCGTGTGCGGGACGGGGGGGCGAGGGGGGATCGTGATGGGGGGGGGGTCACGATAGAGATTTCCCAGCAGGCTCTTTCCGTAGATCCACTGTATTAATGAGCTTCGGTGGGGAGCGTCTGAGAGACATGAACCCACGCCGTTGCCAACGGGCCGGGAAGATTCGAGGAGACTCTTACAAAAGCGTTCGACAACGCGCCGTCAATTATTCACGGGAGGGAAGGCTTTGGAAAATGGCCGGGGAGGGGTGAGGAATACTGATTCGCTGCGGGACAGGCGAGCCACGCGCCCGTCGGCAGGCGGAGCCGAAACGGGGGGGGGAACGCAGGCGTCAGGCCGCGACGCTAAACTGTTGGGATCCCGTTCCCCCCCCCCCCCCGTCCCCCCCCCCACAATCAGTCAAAGAGAATCCGTCAAGGCCTTGCACTTCAAAGGGCTGTCATAGGAGCATCTACAGTATGAGCAGAGAGGTTTGTCCTGTGCGTACCTGTGTCATTTTCTTTCTCTCCCTCCCTCCCTCCCTCCCTCATGCTCTCTCTCTCTCTCGCTCCCTCTCCCTCTCTCTGATCATAGAGATTAGAGTTCACTCCAGTGTGTCTTGCTCGCGCCCTGTGGTTATTTGGGAAAGAGCCTCCTTTCAGCGCTCCCCAGCCCCACTCACCCTACAGATTGCAGGGCAGATGTAAGCGTGGGTGGTGGGGGGGTGGCATATACGTTAATCCCCCCCCCCCATCCCCATGCAGCAGTACCGCCACAGCGTGGTGGAACCAGAGACCAGCCTGCTTTGATCTGTCTCCTGCCCGCGAGATATCCGGTAAAGAGCCTCGTTTTGCCAAGGGGGCGGGGCGTGGGTGTCCTGGGGGGCGGGGCTACCTTCAGTGTTGTTCTGAGGTCGGGGGTAAATCGTGTGGAGGGTAATTCCTCATTCTCATTCCTCCCTCCCGCCCCACTTTATTTAATCAGTGCTTGTCTCGAGGGTTGTGCCAAGTACTTTGAACACATTTTTAAAGCAAAGTGAAGTGATACATTCAAATAAATGCATAGTCAAATACATGACCCACTGGCCCCTCCCATCCGGCTGTTGAGAGTTCTCACTGGTTGTTTGAAGTTGATTGATTTGTCTTCTGCCCCCCCGTGTGGCCCCGCCCCGGTCTGCGGAAACAGGCGTGGAGGCGGTCGCACGGGCGGATTTGAACCGCCAACGTCACAGCCGGGGACGACGAGCGTGTGGTCAGTGCTGTACGGACTACGCCACCACAGACACCGCAGTGATGTCACACCTTGGCGGGTTAAAGCGCGCGGGAGGAGGCGCGGGCGCGAGCTCGAGGAAGTGCCCGACCCGGCGTGACACGCTAAAGGTCACGGCGTCGGGTACGAGCCCCGGGAGCCGCGGCCTCCTTCGCCCTTCCCGTTTGTGCTGGTCGCAGATTTCGCCGTCAGGCTGATTCAGCGACGACGCGCTACTGAGATCCCCGCTAATTACGCCCAGGGGGCGTTTCGGCTTTCCTCGGGCTGACCGCGAAGCGCCAGCAACCCCCTCGACCCGGGCCGGCGGGCGGGCGGGGGGAGGAGGGGGGGAGGCCCACAGGAGGGTGGTCTGAAGGGTGGAAGAGGTGCCTGTCAATTCCCCCCTCCCCCAAAACCCTTCACTCCCAAGTCTCTCCGTCACTTCCTGGTTCACTGCGTCGCCAGTGGTTACCGGTACGCTTTGGCCGGGGACGAATCAGGCGCCAGGGGCCTGGTCAGTGGGTAATACGCTTTATGCTGTCCAGGTCCGTTTGAAGCTACGCGGCACGAAGGTGTCTCGCTTAACACCGACTCCTTAGACCTGTGCCAAGCACAGTGCGAGACAAACCTGTGCAGACCCGGGTCAAGCGTCTTTCTGAGATACTTTAACTCTTCGGATGCTGGTGAAATTAGGAAAAACTCCCACCATTCCATAAACCAAAGTGTGCAATTAAATGAAACAAAAAAATATTACTGAAATGGATTAAAAGATTTGTCTAAAATTTTCAATTTTATACAAGAAATTTGCTGGTGTCTTAGGTGTATTAAGTGTTAAGCGTTTCAAATAATTATATGACCAAGGTCGTTTTCTAATGCAGTTCCTTTCATAAACAGTACAAAAAGCAAATGCATTACCTGCATAGTCCTACTCTGCTTAATTAGATTTGGCTGATACAAAAAATCTACAAAGTTATAACCGCACCAGGTAATTAATTTCTCAATTTCCAGGCTGCAGGGGATGTGTTCACCATTAGAAGTGCATCAGAACTTTTTTGAATCGTAATAAAAACTCTCTGGACTGCAGGATCACTGGCTACCCTCATCTGTATACCGGACGGATGAAAAAGAGGATAAAAACACCCCTTCGGCAGTCAGCGGCGTTTGGGAGTCCCCTCCTGGGATATCCTCCGAAAGCCATTCATAATATATGACCTACAACTGTTTAACTGTCCATATTTATAGTCATGAGATTTATTTATTTATTTTTTTTAAAAGATGATGTCAGGTTGTGTTGAATGCAGTTGAGAAGTCAAAAAAATATCCCTCACAGAAATATGAGTTTCAAAGTGAACATAAATAACGTATACAAATGCCTTCGTAACGAGTGTTTCCTAGTTCATATGCCTCATATGTCTTGACCAAAAGCTTTATTAGCTTTATTAGCTTTATTAGCTGTGCGTTCCATCACTAGTTTCAGGCTCCATCAACACGTCTGACATAACGTTTGTTAAGTTTATGTCCTGCTTCTAATCTATTCCCTCATCAGACCAAGTCTTTGCGGACCGGCTGACGTTCGATAGAGAGGCGATGCCTGTCGAATCCGGTGAAGACGTGATTTAGTCCATTGGCTCGGTCGTTCCTCTCTTTGGCCTCAGGAGCTGCTGTTGTGTCCCGTGATTAATTGCTCTCTTCTGCTCTCTCCCTCCTTAATGCTGTTGCATCCTGTAATTGATACCTTCACTTTCAATCGCACTTGCATTCCGCTCGTTCCCTTTTGCCTCTCAGCTCTTTCCAAAGCCTCTTTCAGTTGACCTCTATCACTGTTAGAAAAAGGGTTTTTTTTTTTTGTTTTTTTCACTGATGTGACTCTCCCGCTAGACTTTTTTTCTGGGACATTGTTGGGTCGCTCCTCGGACTTTATCAATCAAAAGCTCTCCATTTTAGTGCATTATTTGGGAGTGATGTTGTTCCTCCACACGTCACAAACTAAGGTTACACTGCTATTGATACCAGGTAGGCCTGGTTATTATATTATCGAACAATGACAATTAGTATTGAATGTACTAACAGTCTTACAACAGTGTAATAATACGAATGTGTATAATAATGGTGGAATGTAATAGTAGTGTAATAACAGTCTTTACGGTGTATTACCTTAGCTTTCATAGTTTTCATTTTAATTATAACTGAAGTGGTAGTAAACAACTGAACTAAAGAGGCTGTGTGAAATGCTTCTGGAGAAAAAATATAAACGCAGTTATTTATCAGATGTTGATGAGACAGCCAATCAGCACCAAGGTAGTACAGCTTCCAGGTCATCATGGAGCTGCGAGGCCTTGCTGCTGATTGGCTGTCCTACGGTCACCCAACAGATAACAGTGGTGACGTTGTTCCGGACGCATTTCAGGCTGTCTATGAGGCTTGGTTGTTTACGACCACATCGGGTTTAATTAATGAGAAAAAGATGAAAAGAAAAAGGCAGTGCACCACACGGTGGTGGCGATCGATACTGCACTCGGTAATTATCCTTGCGGTGTATCACCCAGCTGTAATTCCAGATCTTAAATTCATAAAGCATCTCAATGGGTGAGTGCCGATCTAGGACCAATTTAGCCTTTTAGCTCATGGCGGTAAAGCTTAGGGTATGAACAGGGGAAACATTATCCTTAATCCAAACTCCACCTTCAGGCTATATGCATATGGGCCCTGGTGCTTTATAAACACTGCTTCCTTCCAACATGTGGTAGCTTAAACAGCGAGTGAATGGTAGCCATAGTGACAGGTGCCTGGGAGTGTTTGAAACTCCGCAAATGGCGACTTCATTGCACTCCTCCTGTTCTCTCCTTTGTTAAACAGCGCTAGGTACATTTAGAAACGGAAAGCCTTTTATGGTCAGTCACTGGTCATACAAAGAGTGCCATAGTCTTTATGCGATTACAATAGCATGATCATTGCCTAATTTGACAATAATGTGAGAGCTTTGAATTGCGGTTTAAAATAAATTACATAAAAATATAGTGATGAATCGGACACAGGACGCAGATAAAACTGCAGTTGTTGCCACACCCAGCCCCTCCCCAGCCCTTCCAAGTATGCAGTGGGAGTTGCTCTCAGCACATTATCATCACACCATCAGCGTACAGGCATGGGAACCATTGCACAAAGGGTACCTGTCATCGGAGTCCTCCCACAGGTTCTTCTTCACGGGTTATTCCGTCTCAGTGCTCTGGCGTGGAGGAGATGCTAAGCAGGATAGCTGGGCACTGGCAGAGCATTCTGGGATTGGTGGAAGAAGAAGAAGAAGAAAAAAAAGAAAACGCTGTTACACGGAGATCTAATCTTGCGGAAGAAGCCTCCGGGGAGCCTTCAGGAGCTGTGGGAATGGTGTAAGAGCATAACCATCAGACATTCTCATCTCTGCCCCTGTTCACCTGTCAACCTGTTCTCCGCCACCACGGGACCAGCCCTCGAGGAAAACGTGGACTTTCGGTATTGCATTTCACCGCTTTGAAAATTATCGACTGCGATCTTCAACCTTTTTGTTTTGGGCTGGCGCAGTGGAGTGAACTCCATCGTGGTCACCACCGCAGAGGAGTTTTGTGACACGGGCCGGTACCTTCCAGAATGCGCACCGGCCCTTTGGGGTTCCATTTTATGTCATCAAGTCATGTTTGTCACCTGAGGTCAAAGGTCAGTTTTGGCATAACTCGAACATTGTTTGAGTGACCTCATCTGAGGGCCCGATGCTTGTTTTTTTTTTGACACAGTTTTGGCAAGCTGAAGAAACTTCTATTTTCGCGATGGTTTTTTGGCGAATGCACGCCAGACCCATTTGCATGCGTAATTCCCTGGCACACAGTCATGCTGTAGCACTTCTGAACACCAACCCAGATGTACTTATTCCTACGCAGTCATTCGTTTGGGAGGCTGAGCTAATTAGTGGTGCTGTGTATGCCACTTTGCCAGCTGCGTGCGTGTGTGTGTGTGTGTTGGGTGCGTGTGTGTCTGTGTGTGTGCGTGTCTGTGTGTGTGTGAGAGAGAGAGAGTTTGTGTTTGTGTACATTTTTCTTATTGTACTGTGCCAAATAATTAATGACCCTTGGCGCAGGCAGGAGAGTGTCACGTACGCTCTTGCCAAACGTTGCTTTCTCAGAGATGGTAAACTGAATTTTAGCTTTTGTCATCTGTTTAGCTTGTGGCAAGCGTTTGTCACCTTACTTACTATAATATACATATTGTATGAATGGGCACGCCTGTGTGTGTATGCGCGCGTGTGTGTGTGTCAACGGGTTACTTTTGAAACATTTCAACGGGTTGCGTTTAAAGTTGAAAATAAAGAATCCCTTTGATAATGTCTTGATGGCATATGGCAAATAAACCTCATTGTAGTTATTTAGTTCAGTTTCTCTCTTTCTCTTTCTCTCTTTCTCTCTCCCTCTCTCGCTCTCACTCTAAAGCTATCTTTCTACTCTATTATTCCGTGTACATATTTGCTTATTATCGATCTCCTGAGACCTCTTGACATTCCCTTTGCTTTCTCGTTGAAGAGCAGCTGAAGTGGACTTTGTGTGGAGCTATTGACATAACATCAGGATATTTCGCTGACAGGCTGTCCTAGTCCCCCCCCCCCTTTCTGTGTGATGCACTGTATGTAACTTATGCGAAGCGTGCCTCAGAGAAACAGAGTGATCACCGAACCTGGTAGAGCGAGCTGTCAGAGCTGTCCAATGAAAAGGGAGTTGTTGTGAGAGGTTAGCCAATGGTGACACTGACAGTGTTGGTGAAACGGTAATTGACACGACAGCAGCGTTCGGGCAGTGATCGTCCTGTCAGAGCGTTTCTGACAGTCGGGCGACGCCCTCTTATCGAGCATCGCCGTTTTACCTCAGATGATGTAAGGGCCTATTTCCTCGTTCGTGAGGACAAACAGGATTTTCTCTTTTTTTTATTATTTATTTTTTTTGGCGAGTTGAGTAATCGCGCTCGCTGCGAACTTGTCACACTCACCGGGCTGTTTTCGCTTGTGTTGAACGGGGAGAGAGGTTTTTTTTCGAGAGAGGTTTGCACATCGCACGCGGTGCTGCAACCTTCCCCGGCTAGACTGCATTCATCTCGTTTCCCCGAAGGGTCGCGTCTCTGAAAAGCGGATCACGTGTTTCATAAGAAGAGAGAGAGGAGAGGAGCGGAGCGGAGTAGAGATGGGGTGGCGCTAATGGGTCAAATTCAGCCCGCTGAAGTGCTGAAAGCAAAGAGCCTGTGTACAAGTGCCTGGAATGGAGAGATGGACAAAAAAACAACAACAGCAACAGCGGCACCACTGCATAAAGGAACCCGAGCTTTCAAAAGCGCCTTCGAGGAGGACCGTTATTCGTAGAAAAAAAAGATCCTGACCGCGGAAGACAGGTGACCTTTGACCTTTGAGGGCCCCTTGCCCACTGCAGCTGAAACGTGTGCCGGGACGTCGCTCGAACGTGAGCCCGGCGTGATGTCACGGATGACCTCACCCCCCCCCCCACCCCCCCACAGGAAGAACCCCCACAGAAAGGACCAGCGGGGGGGGGGGAGCCAAGGGCCGGAAATATCCCACAAACGGGGGGATCGATAGGGCCTGGGCCGCGGGAGCATCGATCCGTGGAACTGCGGCGGGTAATCACGCTCGTCCTCGCGCGGGTCGTCCCGCCGGAGCGCCGGGGCCGTGACCTTCAAACTGCCGTTAAAAGCGGGAAGGCATCCTCTCCCCTCCGTGAACGGCACACCGTTTATTTTCTCACCTTTCCACAAGCAAAAAAAGAAAAAAAAAGAGACACGGACCCTGGTGGTCAAGCCCATTGCCCTGTATAAGTGAGCCAGTTCAGACACAGGTTTTTTGCTTGATACTACTGTACAAGCAGGGCTGCAAATGGGGGGGGGGGGGGGGGGGGGGGGGGGCAACTGGGACACTTTGTCCTGGGCCCAGGCCCAAGGGGGAGTCCAGGATACAGGGTGCAACTATTTTTAATTTGTTGCAAAATATATTGGGGGGTGGGGGCAGGGGGTATTTTTTGGTATATTTTGTCCGGGGCCTGACAATAAATAGCTGTGGCCCTGACTGCAGATGCATTGCAATGGCTGTTCAGAAGGACACTTAGTCTGTGAGCTATCAGCGGGCAGTTTCACCTGTTCAGCTCGCTCGTCCCCGCGCTTGTGAAATGTAAAATGGCTCTGCAGGTAGTTTGACGGGGAGCGGACGCGGTGCTGTGGGGACTGAAATCCCCGGTTAAGACTCCGCCGAAATGATTCGCTCAGCCCCCCGGCTTCGCCGCGCGCACGTTCACGTCCCGCCCCAGAGCGGAGGGCGATGAGGGGAGCGCTTTCGGTGAGGAAGCGGCGCGCGACGGCGACGTCGGTTACATCACTACATCTGACACTGCGTAGTGTCCTCGGGGGCGCGTTTTGTATCGTCATAGAAACGGAAAAGGGTGCGGGGCTGAGCTCAACCTTTAAGCAGGGACCCTGATTCAAGGAAGCCCGTTACACTGAGAACGGGGGAGGGGGGGTCCGTACACGGGTGACCTTTCCGTCGCTGTCACACTACCGCACTGATCGGCGTTCTGGGACCGCTCGTTAAGGGCGGCAGTCGAGGGACGCGGGGGCAGCAGACAGCAATGGCAAAGACTACATTTCCCATGATCACCCGAGAAGGGTCGGATCGGATTCATTCACGCTCGGTCAGATTTACAGTAAAACTTGTGATGCAGTCTGTGCACGCAAATATTCCCTTGGGATCGGAGGGTTCCTCGAAGACCCTGATCTCCTGGGAATGTTGTGCGGTCCATGGGAATTGTGGGAAAGATCCGGGTTTGCTGACCCTCCCCCCACACATGACCTGCTTCACATGCAGTTGCCTCACCCTGTAATGAAGTTCCCTGTAGAGTTCCTGTCTCTGTCAGATTGCACATGTAGTCACTAGCGTTCAAATTAAAATGAGGGACTCATAGGGTGAAAGGTGTGAGATGCAAACAGAATGGCTTCTGGATCCAGAGAGAGGAGAGGAGAGGATATTCGTACCATAACTGGTGACGGGATCGCGGTTCGCTGTGGACGGTGAAGACAGAGAGCGGAGTTGTGTTTTCTGGCCCCGAGTCAGAATTAATTAAGATTATATAGTCTGCTTCCCGGCGGCTGGTGCAGCCGAGGCCTGAGTCCTCTAATGGGAAAATCGATGACTCTTATATCAGATCGCTGCGGGTCAACACAAGTGCTGTTTGTCACTCCCCTTTCCTTTCACACCTTCGTTTCTGCTCTTTAGCAAATTCACTTATTATTCACTTGTTTTCCTACATCGCAGTTTTTCTCTTATTCCGTTTAATTCAGAATGGATAACATTCTAAGGGGAACATTAAAGACAGAGACATATATGCAGAGACGACTTTCTGTGGCACAGCTATTTCAGAATAAGTTTTTTCTTTTTCTATTTTAGAAGAAATATTTCTTTTTTTATGGGTGACAATGAGTCGTGAGTGTCATAGGCTATTGCAGAGGCGGGGAGATTTGTAAATTAGTGATCATCTGGCTGGTCCATCAAAAGGGACAACATGCTTAATGAACACAGCCTTGTCTATTACCCGCAAAAAACCATCCATTTGTATTTTCCTGTTGTCTCCTTCCCTTGATGGTCTGAATCATGTACGTTGGCACTTTTATAAAGAACAAGTCTAGCTTTTCCCGGTGGTCACACACCATGCTAAAGGGCATGCTCAGTGCAGTACGTCCTGTTTCACTAACAGAACAGAGCGATGAGTTTGTGCTTTTCTGTGTGTGATTAAGGAACGCCAGCTTGGACCACAGCCTTGTTTTTGTACCCACTGCTGGGTGGACCCGTTTATTGTTCTGAAAAGTCTGTTTCAGGGGGTGTCAGTGTGAGGATATCACCAATTAAAGATCATCTATGATCCGGGTGACTACAGAGTCGCCCCCACAGCCGTTAATGCAACAGAATGAGCACTCTAGTGGGCAAAAGTCGAAATTCAGACGTCTGGAGGGGTTGAAATCTTTGATGAGAGACGTTTTGACATAAACGAACAAGGTTAACCTCAAAATAGCTCAGGCTTGACGTGGATATAGCCTGGCTACGTCCGAGTCCACCAGGAAAAGCTTTCACTTTTCAAACCCGATGTAGCCGGGTTTTCGCCTGAACGCCTAGACAGCGTTTCTGAATGCCCACTTTTCACTGCAACGTTCCGGGAGTCCGGTACATTAGGGGTAAAGCACCGGTGAGCCATCTCCGGCCCTGCAGGCCTGGAGCCTTCTTTTTTTAGTCTCATTTCAATTAGCGACTGGTCGAGAAACAGGTGAGTCCCTGTCTGATTAATTACTTAATTTAAAGAAGTTTTCTAAATTCTCCAGACCAGGACTAATCAGGTCTGGCCTTGGAGGGCTGCAGTCCCACTAGGTTTTTTTTATTTTTTTAAAAAGCTCTTTTAAAAGCACTGACACTCTCAAAACTGGATCTTTATTAGTCTGTGTAATAGCCCGCTTCTTCTTAAGGGAATCTAACTTCAGGGTTTAACTTCAAGGGCTACGGGGTCGTGTCCAAATGAGCAAACTTGCTGTTTGGCAGTATAGTTGTTGAGTAAACTGGATGCAAAAAAAAGTTGTTGTTGAAAGTTGGTTAAATTTTTTTCAAAATGTAGTGTACCTAAAATCTCTGGGTGATGTACTTATTTTCCAGGGAGCATATTTCCGAGCATATTTCTGGGAGCAAACTTTCCAAAAAGTAAACAACCATTTTGGTCTCATAAATATTAATGTCTTACAAAACAGTACGGTTGGAAAATAGTATGTTTCACATACTGCCCATCGCATACTAAAAATAGGCACTAAACAGTACGCAGTATGCTTAGCAGACAGCACATGCTGTGAAGACACAGTAGTTAGGATGCCTATTTCAGACACAGTCCAGACCTTCTTTTTGAAGGACAACGGAACAAACCCAAAGATTTGCAAGGTTCTTGGTTATGTTCCTCTCTTTAGTTCCTGGATCGTTGTTGCTAAGCTGTGGTTATTAGGGGAAAGTTTAGGGACTAGTGCTTCCTGGATTGTAGATTACTGAGTATAGTTCCTGAATTATAGGTATTCGAGGATAGTGCCTTTAATGCTTTAGTGGGCTATATTTCCCGGTCTCTGAGCTGTTGTATGAATCTTACTAACCTTTAGCTGGGTCTACATTTAAAGTTTTATATATTTAGTTATTTTTGGCTGGACGGCAACAGCCCTGGGCCAGCCCTCAAACGCGAATGTCTGTGACTGAATGACCGAGTGACTGAGTGAGTGATGAAGTTATACCATTGGTCGGCCGAGTTATGAAGGTACACCATTGGTCGGCCGAGTTATGAAGGTACACCGTTGGTCGGCCGGATCAGGTGTGTTAGGTCCATCCACATACTAGGTTTTAACCTGGTCCCGTTTTTTCTTAATTGCTGCGTCCGAGCCGATTAGGGTGCTACGGATGGGCGTTTCTCCGTTTCCTCTCCTGGCTGAACCCGTGAGGTTTCCACGCGAGGCCTTTTATGGCATGTCTTTCTGCCGCGGGCTAAATCCGTTAGCGGGTGCATTGATTTCGGAAGCGCGGGCGGCAGCCACCGCGTAGGAGAGCCGCGCGCGTGTGTGTGTGTGTGTATGCGTGTGTGTGAGTGCGCGGGTCTGGGGATTTCCCCTCCCTGGATCGCATCCTTTTTCAGGGCTCCCCACACCGGTCTGTCACACATGACGACAAAGCCAATGCAGAAATGAAGGGAATGTTAAGTTAATTTGAATCAATGCTCCCCAGGACACCAGAGCACAAAGAAGCCCTCCTTTACAACTGATGGACAAAAACCTCTTTCATTGGAAGTACATTAGCGTTGACTCAGCTAAACTGTGCATAAAAAAACACAATGAACGGGAGTGCAAGGATTTTTTGCCTACTGTGGATCTATTTCAGGGGAGGTGGGGGGCACAGGTGTGGGGGGGGGGTTAGTATACATATTGAGGAGGTGGAAATGTACAGAGACACAAATCTTACAAGTTATTTATCATGGGGAGGGGGAGCTGTGTTCAACCAAAGCGTAGCCGAAGCGTGTTTGGTCAGTCAGTGCTCAAGTTCTAACCGTAGGTGTCGGTGTCAAACATATTAGAACGAGAAACAAAAACCGTTTTGTAAAAAAAAGAGCTTGCTGTCTTTGTTTCGGGCGAATGTTCGACGTTGCACATCCAGGACCCTCGAGGCGATGATAGCTTCAGGCCTCTTTCCTCTCTTACGTTCTCTCAGACCCCTCCGTTTGACGGACAGCCTGCCTGCCTGGCGCTCGGAGATTCCAGCGTGTTATTTAGCCCTCATTGATTCTTCCTCCTTTTCACCTGGAAGGGGTTAAAGCTCTGACCTCATTGACATCAGAGTCAGCACACTTTGCTGCCAAGTCAAATATGCAATTCGCCTGCCTAGAAAAGGGAGGGGAGAAATTACGAAGAAAAAAAAAATACAGATTGGCATCTGTCCCAGATGAGGTCAGGTAGTTAACCCTTTCAGCTTTCTGCTTCCAGCTCCTTGGTGTAGAGGCTGTCAAGTAGATTTATATTTTGCCCTTAAATCAATGGCTAGCTTTGAGAACGGCTATTTTCAGCCCAAACACAGCATGTCAGTTTTCTTTAACGCCACTGAGCAAGACAGACAACTGATTCCTGTCAGCAGTTTCATTATAAACACTCCAACAGTCCAACGATATGAATGTAAATAATTAATAGGCTATGAATGCCTCCTTTGGCAGGAGAGACAATTGAATCTCATGCTTGCGTTCTCTCTTTTTTCTCTCTCTCTCCTCTCTTCCAGGTAATGTTGCACATCTCTTTTCTCCGTTTCTCTCACTCCCCACCCCCTCGCCCCCCCCCCGTCCTCAACCCCCCCCCCCCCCCCCCCACGAGAGAGCGGCTGGTTCCCGTGCGGCGCTGGGGCGGGGACGCGGGCAGGTGGACGCAAACCCCAGCTGGAGGGAATGAAGTTGGCCAATCAAAAAGGATTCCCGGGTTGACGGCATGAGAATTCAGCGGCGGCAGAGGGGTGATGAGCACCACTGGGCTTGTTGCCCTCTACCGGGGGCAACAGTGTTCGGAGCTGCTGCAGGGAGGGTTTGACCCGGGTGCAGATCTCGGCGCTCTGGATGTGTGCACTGAGCTGGTCCTTACTCTTTTCTCTAATTGCAACCAGCACCTTAGGCCATTCAGCAGGATTATTCCGGATGATTGTTATATATAAATTATGTAAACATGATTATTGAAATTTGAGAGGGAAGGTGTGTGCATAGTTGTGTGTGTGTGTGTGTGTGTGTGTGTGTGCACGTAGGTGTGAGCGCCTGCGTGTGTGTGCATGCATGCATGTAGGTGTATGTGTGTGTGTGCGTGCGCAGAGGTGTGTGTTTATGTGTGTGTGTGTGTAAGCTAAGAATAGTTGACTGCTTTATTTCCTCTGTCAGTACGGGACAGGTGTACCTCCCATACACACCTGCCAGAAGCTACCCTGCCCTCACCTGTATCAGTGCCAGCGATAAAGACTGCACGCACACACACACACACACACACACACACACCCATACACACACATGCACGCTGTAATTTGCAGTACACAAACGTTTATCTCTGACCTTTCTTCACAAGGTTAAGAAAACATTTGGGTACACAGTTCTTCCAAACAGAGTACATGGAACAAATAAATAACATAATTCTAAAAGGACCATTAAGGTTAATACAGTTTTATAGCTGTAATAAAATACCTTTTCCGTGCATTTTATACTAAATTACCGAGATTTATAGGTATGTTAGTGCACATTTTAACTAGAGCAATGGCAAATACAGTACATTATACTGTGATTACACATCTTACTTTTGTACAGTATGGTGTTGCTATGGGAGTTAGTCCATGTACTGTAAGATTGATATATGGTTTTTGGCCACCTTGCAACTCGGCTGAAATTGTTGCAGGGCGACACTTGTGCTGAAATGCGGCGTAACCTGTTGTGCGTTAAATGTGACTGGCTGCCTCCACATTTTCCGTGCCTGTGTTTGTAGGTCATGTGTGTCTTGGATTTATCGCGTACACTTAACATCATCTATCATTGCGGAGAGGTACGGGTTCAGCTGCCTGGCAAATAGACGTCCAGACAAAAAAAAAAAAAAAAAAAAACATGGCCTGATTTTGTAAGATAATCGCAGCACTGATTGCGTGTCTATACACATTGCGTGGGACACACAGAGCTACAGCGGGCCTTAGCTGTGTCTGAGAGAGTGACGGCTCGAGGACCGACGCACCTTTTGAGCGCGACGCCGAGAGTTTGAGGCTAATTTTTTAAAGGCAGGGCGGACCTCTGCAGCCGAGCCGTTTTTTTAATACAGGATTCGGGTTACGAGGTCAGATATGAGAGGAGTCAGACGAGCGGGTTTGGAGGTGTGATCTCTCTCTCTCCTCCCGGAGCTGTGCTAATCTGTTAGCTCTGTGGAGCGGCAGAGACGGGCAGCGTGGCAGATGTATGCACACTGAGGGACTGAACGCATATTAAAAAGGGCCCTGCACTGTCCTTTTCCTATTGGCTGTTTGTGTGCTGAAGCAAAGCTGTTACTGTTTGGAGTGAAATGACAGAGGTCATCTCAGACTGAATTCTCGGGCGATAGAGCCCTTTTCCGCCCGCAAGACATTATTTCCTAAGGTCAGGTCTCCCAAACTGAAGAAAGCTCTCCCGTGTTTATGTTCATTTCCGGTAGTCATTTGTGTGAAACCAGAAAGGAGGAAATAGAACTAAGTTTGTCACAGAGAAAATTGATTTTTATTTTTATTTCGTGGGACAAGCTCTGTTCAAAGCACAGGTGTGTCCAGTAGAGCTTCCTCAGGTCCCAGCAACCCCGCCACCCCTACACTGGAGCCGACCGACGATCTGTCCCCAAACACCCCCCCCTCCAGACTAGAGCGTGCTCAGCACAGCTCAGCTCTGCTTTACCAATTATGAGCATCCCAGCTCACCGCCGACCTGTTTGTCAGGCTGAATGCTGAAGCGGAGCGATCAGTTTGGGCTTGAAGGGCCATAAAGACGTCAGTCTCCCGCCGCACGCCATTGTTTCGCGTTGCCACGGATACCTGGCATCGTCCCAGTGGACATTGTAAACTGAACAGGCGCGCACAGGTATTTGAAGAACAATTCGGAGTAAAACAAACAGATGGAGGGGATTATGATTGCCTGAGGGCCTTACGGTGTAAGACAAAAACAAAACAAAAAACAAAACATAAAAAATCAGAGCAGTTTATCTCAAGGCGTTCTTTCTGGCGATCGAAGGTTTCGCTGTTTTTTTTTTTTTTCTTTTCTTGTGTGCGAAGAACGCTCTAATTCTAATCTCAGTATTATCCCGTTTTCCCAAAAAATCAATTTCACTCAGGCGTTTGTCTCTGCTGGCTGCTTTGGAGATGAAAATGATGTTTATGTTTGAAATAATCTGCTGCCTCATTTAAAGCACTGCAGCCATGAGATCTTTCCCTTCCTCATCTTTAACTGCAAACTGGTATATCTGTCTGCCTTTAATACAAGCAGCGAAGCAAGACAAAAGTGATCGCTCTCCCTTTCCTATCTATCTATCTATCTATCTATCTATCTATCTATCTATCTAATGTAAAACATGTTGGTGTGAATGTGTATTTTCACCCACAGCAACTGTCTCACCATGTGAAGGAGGTCTGCAGGCCGCCTGTCAGTGTCTATAGACTGCACGGGGCGTCCATCTGCGATTGTCCTGAGGCTGAGGTGTGGAGATCGGGGATTAATATGCTGTTCCAGAGCTCAGGCCAGCTCTGTCTCAGACGACCCTGCGTCTTTGGTTGTGCGGCTGCCGCCTAACGGTCTCTGTGGTATACTGGCGCGGCAGCTCGGGGTATTGGGGGGGGGGGGGGGGGGGGGTAATGTACAGAATTGCTGTGGGGGGCAGGTGAGAAGGGGAGAGATAGAGAGAGAGAGAGAGAGAGAGAGAGAGAGAGAGAGAGAGAGAGAGAGGGAGATAAGACAGGGTCTTATCAGGGTGCACATGGATTGGACCCTGATTAAATGGGCTGGAATATATGGAGCAAAGCAAGCGTCTCTGCAGCCTGTTGCTTCCCCGCTCTCTCTCACACACATCGCCCCCTGCTGGGTGAGATGGGACCAGCATCCCACGGGACGGAGAGGGAGAGAGTAGTGCACTGAATCGTAAAAAAAAAGGCATGTAATTAATTCAAGCGCTCTCTGAAGGAAGAGGAAGTTGAGCATGTCTAAATAGTGCTGGGGGAAAAATAAATAAAGTGAACAAATTAGAATGTCTTGACCTGGAGTGATCAGTCATCGAGGCATTAAATTGGACAACTTACATTTTTATACGGAGAGTAATTCTATTATTCCTTGGATTCTTGAATGTAACGTTGGTTTTGGAGGTCCGACCCAGTTTTGTCCCTGTATTTCAGAGAGGGAATCAATTTGACTTTTTTCTTTTTTTTCTTTTTTGTCGTCTGTGGGCTAGTTAAGGCCGCTAAGGATAGACGCTTCTAAATTGCGGATCCGTTTATGAGCTGAACGAACAGGCCTAAAAATAAATCCCATTGAGCTGAAAAGAGGGTCAGGCAGGAGCGTAGATTTATTTATTTATTAATTTTTTTAACGAAAGCGTCCCGCGGTACAAGTGTTCCGCTCTCTCTGTTAGGGGTGAGATAAACAGAGCGGCGGTCCTAGCGACCGAAAGAGGGCGCGGAACTCGGCTGGCAGTGGCAGTTGGTGTCGCGGCGTTAATACTTGCTAATGCTAATGGCTCGGTAAAGTCGCGCTGCGCTCTAGCACAATGCGGGGAGGCACTTACCCCCCCCCCCCCCCCCCCCCCCACCCCCCCTCCAGTGCTATCAAACCCGGGACGGCCGCTGCTGAACTTCAGCCTCGCATTCCTGGTCCCCCCCCCCCCCTTTTTTTATTTTATCTGAGGCTAATTAGGGGAGCTCAGATCTCTGCCTATCGCTCGCGCTATATACATTACGTCCTTCTTTTTTTTTTTTTAATTGGACGAATCGTTAGCCGTAGCGACTGTACGGCACGTAGCGGTTTGGATTCCTAGCTGATGAGTCTCGAGTCCAAAGTCCTGACCTGGGAGGAGGATGGGGGGGGGGGGAAATGCCCACCACTAATTACTGGCATATACTGCCTGGCTCTACCCACCCCTCCCAAAAAAAAATAATTAAAAAACGGCTGCATAATCAGCAGGGAACTTCCCCCCAAAGTTCCCCCTCCAGATTTTTATTTTTATTTTTTTAATGTGACCACATCAAAGCCGGGGCTCACGCTCACGCTGAGATATGCAACGATCTGCAGCCAGAGCCCAGGTCAGCCTCGTTAACGCTGGGTCACGCTTATCGATAGACGGTCATGTTTTCATAATAAGGTCCTTCTAAATAGGGCATGGAGTCCTGAGCAGGAATCACTCATCAAAGACCTCGCTCTCTAACCATCCACCGGCAGCCGAAAACTGTTACATCCCTCTTAGAAATATTCGGTTGTTTTCAAAAAGCTTTTTGGTTCGCATTTAGTGTTCTTGACTGCTATCAAGAACTCATCTTATGATTTGTGTTCAGTACATTTGCTCTGATTTGAAAATTGCAAACTTGAAAAAAAAGTAAATGTTGTTTGAAGATTAGAGGTGCGAAATTGATGTTGGTTTTCTTTCCTAAATTTTCTGTGTACACAAACGGTCTTTCTACATTTCAAAAATAATAAATAAAATATATTCTTAGTATTAACCCAATCACTGCATCATGCATAGCTACAGGACTGGGATTAACCAGTCTGGGGTTATGAGTTCTTTACACACACACACACACACACACACACACTGGTGGGACCTTTGATTTTTGGGTGTACCAGTTAAAATCTGGGTGTGCCTATTGGGCCTGGGACTCCCTGAACCCAACATGTTGCCACCAGTACCTGTTCCTGCTTCCACATACACATTTAAAATCAAGACACGCTCAGAATGGTTTCTCCATATGCGCAGATGCTGGTCCTCATGGTTTCTGAGTTTATCTGGGCTCTTAACTGTCCCGTTTGCAGGAACGCCCCTCTAAGACGATATTTGAGATGGGCCGGTTTTGCCAAAAAGCTCCTTCGCTGTAGCAAATGTCACCCAAGACTGTACTGTAATACCAGACAGTGTCTTTGATAGTATATGCTTTGCTCACAGGCGTTCTTTCGTCTTCAGGCCTTAATTGGAGCAGACGCGCTTTCTTATCCTGTTGGGTCTTTAAATGAATAAAAAAGGCGCCCTGCGCCTTCCTCTCCTCCCCTCCGCTCTTATACGGGCTCCTGTAGGTTTTTATCACTTCATCCGTGTAAAAAATGCAGTGATATGTTAATGTCGGTGAAAAGTCTTCAGATCAAACACGGCGGATTCCTTTCTCCAGGGGCGAGCAGCGCGGTTCTCCAGGCAGCCTGTCCCGGTGTTTCTCCCTCTTAATTGCTGAGGTGAACTCCGTGTTGGAGAAAGCCGTTTTTTTCTCTATTTGAAGGCAGCGGGGATTCCGCTTCTTGGCTCTTAAAGCATTCCCTTTGAGAGCGGATCTGCATGGCAGCTGGATCGTATGTGTAGCGGTAGCCTACGTGCGCATGAACAGAACCAGACGCCCGTTTTATCGAACCCTGTTGGGTAATTTGTCCTCTGCGTTTGACCCAACATAGCTGCTTAGGAGCGGTGGGCAGCCACAGTGCAGCGCCCGGGGACCAAACTCCAGTCCTGAGGCCAGTGCCTTGGCCAAGGGCTAACGGCAGGATTATACCTGACCTGACGTGTAAATCTTTCGCGTGTGGGGGAGGAAACAGGGAGTACCTGGAGATAAAACCCGCGTGAACACGGGGAGAACATGCAAAACTCCACGCAGAGAGGCTCCAGGGGACCCAGAATCCTCCTTGTTTTGAGGCGACAGTGCTAACGGGTTCACCGCTGCGCTGCCAGAACGCTTCCCTAACTGACAGTCAGCTTTTGACGGTTCCTCTGGGGAGCCCCTGTGCCTCGAACAGAGCCCCTGTCGATGAGGCGGTGATTCACCTGCTCTGTTACCCTTCTTTGCTAAATTTACTGCCGTTGCATAAGCGACAAGTCGGTTACACACGGCACGCCCGAACTCTGCTGGGGAAGCCTGTGCTAGCGTATCTCAGCGTAGCGTACTGTATATACATAACTGTATGCCACAAACATGTCTGCCCTGATGTACGGTATAGCAGGTGACTGAAGCTGCCCTATTTTCAGACATCTCATAGAGCCTGTGAGTGCACAGGAGAGACAGTCTGTCTGTCTGTGTGTACACACGCTACTGAGAGAACTTGGCTGTCTGCAGTTAGCCTGCAAGTTCTACGTGTTCATTGCATTATTTAGTGTCTTAGTGGACGCCTGTAGACTTGCGTGCGGTGGCTTACATTAGACGTGTCTGCTAAGGGGCTTCTCACGAAGCAGTTCACGGTGAATTGAGGCTACGGCCTTCCGATTGCAAGGGTAGCTTTCTCGCCGCTGCCTTTGCTCTGATGAAGGAGTTCGGGCGTGGGTTGTTGGGACTGGGAGTGATGTGGTGGGGCTGGACCACAGCTTGGAGGGTTGGTAAAAGGCTTGTGGTTTCAGGGCAGGAAGGGGGTCCCAGTCCATTAACTGCAGCTGCAGGGGTCTGTGCAAACCAGCTTTCTGACCCTGGTAGTGCAGTAATTCTGCTTTCCCACTGCAGTCAAACACTACAGTGGGAGAGGGGGGGGGGGGGGTTAGGGGAGAGGGTGTGCTTTTCTGCTGGTTGGGTTATACCACCATATTCGCCCTCCTTTTGGAAATCGCAGTGCGTTCATTTACAGAAAAATGGGGGGGGGGGGGGTGGAGAGCAAGGATTGTGAATAAAAGAATAGACCCGAAGGAAGACAGTAGGTGAGGAAGGGAGGAAAACAAAACAGGAAAAGCAAATTGTGAAAAAATATTTTTCGACGCTCTTATCTTCTCCGAATAAAGACCCCCCTGTGTGATGGGACCCCCTGTGTGGGAACCGTGGTGCACAATTTATTTTTCTCTCGCCGTTGCCGTGACGTTGTTACGATGCCGCTGCGCTGGAGGGTAATTTCCCCCACCCCCTGCTATTTTTTGAAAATCCCGGTTCAGAATTCCCGGTTGGGATGGTGCGTATTTACCGTTTTCCGGAAACCCCTCCTGTCGGTGCGGAAGAGCCGAGACGAGCTTCCGCTCTCTTCCCAAACCAAAAAAAAAAAAAAAGAAAAAAAAAGTGAGTGACATCAGCAGACCCCGCCCCCTACGGGCTGCGCTAGGCGCTGCGGTCGATAGCGCCTGCGGACAGGATCCGCTCTTCAGCCGCCATCCTCCTCTGATGGCTCCCCGAGGCGGAGCGGCTTTATTGTGGAGTGTCTTTATTATTCCTTTTGTAGAGCGCTTCCTCTCGCTGAGCGTCGCCACGGCCGCCCCCGCCCCCCCGCCCCTCCGCCCCAGCGCCAGTCGGGCGTCTCTGTCTGGTGCCCGCCGCGTTCGCTGCCCGTAGCCTCGGGGGCACTGGGGCACTGGGCATTGCTGCCAAGGCCAGCTCTCTAAGCAGAGCGCTGCTGGTGCGTGTCCTGCCTGCGATGGAGCAGTTCAGCCACAGACTGAGGGGGTGGGTCGATTCGGCAGATTCGGCGCTGTGGAGCGTTCTCACCCCCCCTCCCCCTGCCCTCCAGCGCCTCTCTCTCTCGGGTGTCTTCTAATGAAACGCCAGCGAGCGTCGCGGACGGGACCCGTCGAGGCCCGGGGGCTGTGACAGACCAGCGATCGTCGTCAAGGCGCGCGGGTTATCGCCTCGGCGACCGTGCCCACAGCGCGCGGTGGCGGGTTTCGCAGCTGTTAGATAAGCGTCGTCGCGCGAGGTAGCGTGTTAGCGCAACCTGCTGCTGCTGCGCGTTCGCTTTCATTAGGCCCCTCACGACCCACAATCCCGCTGAAACGCGGGAGCCGCTCTCTCTGGATGTTTCCGGATGTTTCCGGGTGTTTCCGGATGTTTCCGGGCGCCATCCGCCCCCCCGGGTCCCTGGGTTTATCGACGCTGCGGCGCGGCTGTTTCCGCGCTCAGAGATCACACGGCGGGTTTCGGCACTAAAGGCTCCGGGTCAGCGCGGGCCAGAGCGCTCGCGCGGAAACGCTGCGGAACACAGGAACAGCGGTGGGCCGTCAGGCGCCGCTCCACCTTCAAAAGGCGGAAGGAATGTTCCGGCAGGTTTGCCCGGCGGTGCCTGGCGTGGGCGGAGAGCGAGCGAGGCCCTGCTGCTCTTTGAAGCCTCCAGCAGGTGCTCTGTGCGCTTGCTAGCTTGCTAGCCGCCGCTGCCGCGCGCGCGGCCCATTCAGTCTGGAGGTGTGCATTTCCAGGCGTTTAGCTCAGCCGCTAACTGACGGTCTGCTGGAGTCTCCTCAGAGCTACGCCACAGCGACGCAGGCTGTATCGCTCATGTGCTTTGCTCTGTTGAAATGGGCTCCCCAGTTGAAAACGGCTGCAAAGCAATTCATACGTTTATCCCTTTTATTTTTTGTTTGTTTTGGCCTAGCTGTTGATTCCCACCACACACAGACATACACATCACACACACACACACTGACACACACACACGTGCACACATCTACACACACACACACACACACACACTCCCTCCCCTCCGTCTTTGCATGGACTGTCAGTCATACGGGAGCGAGGAGGCGGAGTTAGGGAAGTGTCCGTCACCTGTCTCACCGGCAGCAAGGTGAACGCGTGCGCCCGTCTCAGGGGAAGGCCCGGCCTTCAAGAAAGATTGATGCGATTGGTCCGTGGGGGAGGTTTAGGAGACCACTGTGGGCTGTCCCTCGTCCAACCCCCCCACCCCACGCCCACCCCACCCGACAAAATCTGAGGGCACCCCCCCGTGGGGGACGGGTTCAATAATGAAAAGGAAGGAGCGTGGTCTTTCCATCGCCTGCGGGTACAGGAGAACCGTATGACCCGATCCCCCTCCCCAAACCCCCCCCCCCCCCCCCCCGCCCCAGCGTAATTACCAGCCCTGCACAACTGCTGATGCCTCCAAAAAGGGAGCACATGGGCTGCAGACGGGGGCACTTTCAAAGTCAGCAAACCCCATCCCCGCCCCTCGAAATATCAGCCCCCATTTACTCTCGCAAAAGCCCCGCGATTTTGCAAACCCTCTGAAATATCAGCTTCCATTTACCCTCACAAAACCACCACGTTTTTGCAAACCTTCAAAAATATCAGTCTCCCATTTACAGCCGCGAAGGCCCCGCGTTTTTATACCAACGTCGGGCTGCGGTCAATTCACGGGAGACCGGTTAGTTATGAAGCCGTCCTGCGGACGTTTCTCAAATGAATATGAATGATCCTGCCCTCCGTCCTGTTTGTACAGTAGAAGCTGTCTTTGGGGACCCCAGCCGGCTGCTGACAGTGGCCAGGACGCGAGTGTGTGTGTGTGTGTGTGTGTGTGAGCTCGTTTAGACTGTCCGTCTCTCCCCGGCAGCTCGTATAGTTCAATCAGGGAGGGAGGCGCTCGCCTTCAATAGCCCATTAAGCGCTTCCCCACAATGCACTGGTGGCCCATTTATGCCGCGCTCGATTCTTCTCTCTCCGCTACGAGCGTGCCTTTCTTCCGCCGTGCCGGGTTCCCGGCGCGGACCGCCCCGCTGTCTCTGAAACGCGCATTCAGAGGCGCACACAGCTCGCCGTTGTGCTGCTACACAGGCTCTGTGCGGAGGAGAGGTTATTCTTTACCCAGAGTGCTAGCTGTACGCTAACGCAATGCGCCGTAGCACATTGTTTGTTGTGCTGTTACACAGGCTCTGTGTGGAGGAGAGGTCGTTCTTTTACCCGGAGTGCTAGCTGTACGCTAACGTGATGCACAGTAGCACGTTGTCCATTGTGCTGTTACACAGGCTCTGTGTGGAGGAGAGGTTGTTCTTTTACAAGGAGTGCTAGCTGTACGCTAATGCGATGCGCCGTAGCATGTTCTCTGTTGTGCTGTTACACAGTTTGTGTGCGGAACAGAGGTCGTCCTTTACCCAGAGTGCTAGCTGTATGCTAAGCTATGCACTGTAGCACGTTTTCAGGGCACGGAGGACTGATCGGCAGGCTTAATGAACCTGTCTCAATGAACTCTTTGTACCGTACGTAACGCCAGTGGATTCACAGTGAAAGCCGTTTGATGCGCAGTGGGGTAATTAGTGGGCTGGCTCTTGTCCGTGTTTTGTCACTGATGGAGTCTTTTAGTGACAGAGCTACAGCGCATGGACTGTGGAAAGTTCAAAGCACAGTCATCACTCTGTCCATGGAGTGTGGGTACACAGTAAGAGGGACACACACACACACACACACACTCACCTCTGTCTGCATCTCACCTGCTTATGATCCTTCCTGTTCAACTCTATTCCACATGAGAAATATCACAGGGGTGGTTCACACATAGTTTAGTGAAACATAACTTAAAGCGAAAAGTTGTGCCAGTGAACTGTGAGTGTGTGCACATGTGCGTCTGTGTGTGTGTGTGTGTGCTTGTGCATGCGTGTCACCTAGGAGCAGAATTTCCAGAGCACTGGTATTGGGCAGCTAGGGCTAATCCTCAAAGCAATTAGGCGGGTTTAGAGGTGGATGAGATGGGCGGGGGGTCTGAGGAGGTGGGGGTACGGGGGGGGGGGGGCCACCCGCTCGACCCCCCCCGCTCTGACACTGCGTGCCCTGCTCAGGAGCGGGATGGATTAGCCCTCTCTGACGGGCCGGGGGACAGTTTGGGATTGAGTGACAGGTGACACGCTGATCTTCCAGGCGGGGCCACTGGTGTGGACTCACCCTTGTCATCCTCCTCATTAATCAGAGAGCACAGACCGCGGGCTGCCAGGACCAGCCGGCCTGCAGGCCGCACAGCCAGCCAGTCAGCCGCTCGCCGCTGTACTTCCATGGGCTGCGCGAGTCGGCTAATTAAGTGTGTGTGTGTGTGTGTGTGTGACTGTGAGAGTGCGTGTGTGTGTGAGCGTGTATGCATCTGTGCGTGTGTGTGCGTGTGCGTATGCCTCCATGCATGTGTGTGTGTGCTTGTGTGTGCGTGTGTGACTGTGAGAGTGCGTGTGTGTGTGAGTGTGTATGCATCCGTGCATGTGTGTGTGTGTATACGTCCGTGCGTGTGCGTATGCCTCCATGCATGCGTGTGTGTGCTTGTGTGTGCGCGTGTTTGTGTGTGTGTGTGTGTGTGTGCGTGTGCTTGCATGGGAGACAGAGAGAGTGAGCAGAGAAGGAGTACAGATGGCTTAGAGTTAGAGACTGGGGGATGGATTCCATTTTGACTGAAAGCCAGTCTGAAACAAACACTGTTAATTGATCTAAAACTGCACTTCCATTGTGCGCAGTATACAGACAGAGTGTAGGTGTTTTGGTCTTGTAAAAGTGTTGAAATTGTGTTTACTCAGTTCTCAGTGTTAATGAGAGTTGATTCATTTTGCTGTTATTTATTTCTTTTTGTGTTTGTTTGTTTCTGCTGTTGGCTGACTGCGGGACTGACTGACTCCGCGTTTCTGAGCCGTGAATCAAAAAGCTGCATTTTTTGTTTCACACCCCCTCCCCCGCCCCTCGTCTGCATCGCCTCCCCTTTCTCTGTGATTAGCCTCAAGTTTACCCAATAATGAATGTGAAGATAGACACACACACACACAGATACACACACACACGCACACCCAAACACACACACACACACACACATTCACACACACACACACACACACACACGCACACACACACACACACATGCACACACACACACACACCCAAACACACACACACACACGCATACGCACATGCACACACACACACACACACACACCAAACTGCAAAAAGCACAAGAACAGCATCTCCCGCCTCTTGGCTCCGGTCCCTGTGCGGACAGCAGGTGTGTTGCTCCCCCATTAGTGCCGATTGCAGCGCAGCCCGAACCATCCCAGGCAGCCTGCCCCTTAGCTCCCGGGGTCGTTTCTATCCCAGCATTCTCTCTGTTTCTCGGAGGCGTAAAGGCGGCGGTGCTTATCAGAGCCGTTAGCAGGAAGCGCAGTTTGAGCTGTCCCCCTGTCCCCCTGCCGTTTGAGAGACATTCCGCACAATTCCCCCTTCTCTCCCCAAACTGTGCGAGTTCCACCCGGACATTTTACTGTGCGTCTGACATCGGTAACCTTGTGAAGGGCGCACGAATGTCCAAACGAGAGAACTGCAGGGGGAAAACACCCTACCCTCCGCGCCTCCCCCTTGGGGAAACACGTGCAGTTAAACCCAAAATGCACAATTAAGCCCCGTCGTTAGTGTTTGATCCTGGGTTTGTTGGCGACGGAATCTGTCTGTCCCTCCCCGTCGTTCCGAATTCCGAATTCCAAAGCGTGTTTTTTTTTATCGGCTGGCGAGAGCCGCTGCGTGTACAGCGGCGTCTGTCAGGACGCGGATTTCCCCTCCGCGACTTCCTGTTAGCGGGAAGAACAGGTCGCAGTGGCGGGTGATTGATACGGAGCGAGGCTGTTTGGGAATGCAGAGTGCCCACTCTCTGTGAGACAAGAGGAGTTTGGGGGGGGGGGGGGCAGGGGGGGCGAGGGGGCGAGGGGGCAGGGGGGAGCAGGGGAATTGATGCTAATTTATCAGCCAGATTGAATCGCTTGTATTACAATGCGATGTGACTGCATCGCTTGGGTCGCTCGCCTTTATAATGTGCCGTGACTGCCAAGCGTTCGGGGCCACGGTGTTAACCTCACACGGTGTGTGTGTGTGTGTGTGTGTGTGTGTGTGTGTGTGTGTGTGTGCGTGCGTGTGTGTGTGTGTGTGTGTGCGTGTGTGTGCGTGCGTGCGTGTGTGTGTGTGTGTGTGTGTGCGTGTGCACATGCGTGTGGGCGTGCGTGTGTGTGTGTGCGTGCGTGCGTGCGTGTGTGCGTGCGTGTGTGTGTGTGCGTTCGTGCGTGTGTGTGTGTGTGTGTGTGTGTGTTGGCTGATATTTTAAAAGAGGCTTGTTTTGTAAAGTGTGACTAAGAGCCTGGTATTAAGGAAAATGTCCTCCGTGGATGGAAACACACATGCCCATGTCATGTAATAGTCTCATGCTTTACGTAGGCTTTTTAAATATATTTATTTTATTTTTTTGAGGACAGGCTGAGTTCTGATGCTTCTGACAGCTTTCTGAATTATTTGACTGCGCCATTTGCTTTTCCCAGTTTAAAGGCCTTGCCGTTGTCTTGTTGACTTTATTTGCTCTGGCCTGACTTGAGTCGTTAGATCATTTGGAAAGAAAACAAGAAGGTTGTGCTGTTTCTGTCTACCCCCCCCCCCCCACACACACACACACCCTCTCTCTCTCTCTCTCTATCTCTCTCTCTCTTTATCTATCTCTCTCTCCTGCCTTTTTTCAGTGGTAGACAGAGAAGATCTGCTGTGACCCTTGAATGACACTGAGTTTGATGAACTTTAGGCCACAATTAGAGCCATTTATTTCACATTAGTGCGGTAGGCTTTAAACGCAGCTGCCTGCACAGCTGACTGCTACGGTATGAGGAGAGAGGGAGAGCGAGACAGAGAGAGAGAGACAGAGGGAAACAGAGAGAGAGAGACCTCTTCCATTCAAGTAGTCCATATGTTCATGGAAATGCATCTGGGTTTCTGTAGCAGGAAACAGGAAAGAGTTATTCCATAATAAGTGGTCAACAGTTACGATTAAATCAGGGGGATAATTTCAATAATATTCACAGTGCCTGGTGTGCAAATCGCTGCGCTTGTCTCTCCGCCGCGTTCCGGCTTGTGGCTTTAAATAAGCGAGCCTTACTGGGCGGTCGTGCCATTTGCCTGCCAAATAGGTCAGCTCTCCGAGAGTAGCTGAGCGGAGAGCAGAGAAAACAAGCGGAGATTTAGCCCAATTATAAAACTGCTGAGTCATGTAGGGGACGGAGAGGGGCGTGGCTGCATCCTGCCGTGGGGTACAATTCCGTATTGCCCCTCCTGCCCTGTGCTGCGCAGGCGTAACCAGGACGACGTAACCATGGTGAAGGGCCACGTTCGTGTGCCGTTGTTGTTGTTGTTGTAGGAAAACAGGGACCTCATATTTATGGGACCAAAATGGTCGTTTACTTCCTGAAGAGTACACTTCCCGAATATACTTAGCGAAACCCCGGAAATAAGTATGTCATCGTGGGACTTTTAAGTGCACTACGTTTTGAGAGCGGATTTCGCCTACTTAACACCCTTCTCATCTAGTGTACTCATTAGTAGACGAGTGCACTAATTGGGACCCGGCCACAGCCATCGGAATGCACTGAGCACGCAGCCCGCTAACCAATAGCAGCTCATTATAGAGCATCATAATGGGAGCCAATAATGGAGTGGGGTGGGTGGTCCCGGCCTCTGGCTGTCACAGACACACGAAGGACCTGTGCAGTATATTACACAGGCACTCTCAGCGGGCCTGCAGGGGCCTGATTACGATTTATACTAATTCAATACGCACCGACACTGTCCACGGGGCCTCTAATGGATGCTGTTAGCGCACAATTAATTTACTGTTCCTCCGTTTGCTTGTCAACCTCCATTGAATTAAGCCCCCCTTCTCCCTCCCCCAATCCCCCTACCCCCTGCCCCCCTGCCCCCCACCATCAGCACTCCCCCTGCAAATGGCGTATGCAAATGAATTTCCGCTTGGAAGGAACTCAAAATAAACGCGCGCGTGAATGCTTGAACCCACAAATTTTTTAAAAAGCGCACAAATCAGGACTCCGTCCGTCCGTCCACCCCACGTCCAGGCAGGGCTTTTCTGCGACCGAGTGCCCCTACCCCCCTCCTCTGCCACCCCCCTCCTCCAGCCCCCTACCCCCCCACCCCCTCCGAAACAGGGGGCAGTTTGAAGGTGAATTGTGGGCCTTGGCGGCAGAAGACTATCTGTATGCAGATGGGCCTCTGGGCTCCTTGCGCGTCGCTGGCTGCAGATTGACGCGGGTCAGGTTGAAAAGCGTGACCACGTTGCCCGCGCTCTGGGTAAATTATGGCCCTAATTAGAGCCCGCCCTGGCAGCTCCTTCATTACAGCAGAAATAAAGCAAGATGTCCCGTTTATTTGCAGGAGTGGTCAGCTGCTGCTTAATAACAAAGCTCCCCCCCCCCCCCCCCATTATTCGGGCAGGGTGGGTATCGCTAACAAATCACGCTGGGTTTCTGCGTGTTTTCTAATTGTTTGTGTTTCCCTTTTTTTTTCCTTTTTTTTGCTTTTTTACGCTCCCGTGTCCGATACGGAGTATCGCCGCCTCGCTCTCTGTCAGCGTTCTGTGGCTAAATCCTATTAGAAAAATAGCAGAACTTGCAGATTCTCCCTCAGCAAAGCAGGCGACTTTACCGACAGTTTGGATGCAAAGAAAGACAACGAGCTGGAACACAGACGCGCTGCCCTCCAAGATGTTCCTGCTCTGGCCCAGCAGTGGGCACGAGCGCAGAGGTGTGAGGTCATCGCGGCGGATGGGTCGACTAGCAGATGTAAGCAAAATGGAGTCTCGTACAGTCGACAGTGAAATATGGACCAGGTTCGACCTTGTGTAAGCTACAGGTCTGTGTTCAGGGCTTATATGCAGTTTCGCTTTTCAGGGCAAACGGCTGTTTTAAGTCTTCCCTGGCATGTGCAGTCAAACATTTGATTGACTGGGCTCCCATGGTTACACACACACACACGACGGGAGGACGTCCCGGGTTAGCTTTGTGATTGGCAGCGAGGTCCCCTGTGTGAGGGATGGTGGCTGAACCCGAAATGGCGAATGGGAGTCGCCTCCGATGCCCGCGGTGGAAAAAATCGGCTAGCAGGAGGGGCGACGGTGCCGTGGATACCCGGGCCCGGTTCCGGCCCCCTGCTCACCGCGAGCGAGCGAGCTAGCCGAGCGTTAGCCGCAGAGCCGAGCTAGCCGAGCGTTAGCCGCAGAGCCGAGCGGGCTGAGCGTTAGCCGCAGAGCCAAGCGTTAGCCCCAGAGCCGAGCGAGCCCAGCGTTAGCCGCAGAGCCGAGCTAGCCGAGCGTTAGCCGCAGAGCCGAGCGGGCCGAGCGTTAGCCGCAGAGCCAAGCGTTAGCCCCAGAGCCGAGCGAGCCCAGCGTTAGCCGCAGAGCCGAGCGAGCCCAGCGTTAGCCCCAGAGCCGAGCGAGCCCAGCGTTAGCCGCAGAGCCGAGCGAGCCGAGCGTTAGCCCCAGAGCCGGAGACGGCCCCGCCAGCCGTCCTAATTGTCACCGGGGAAACAGATGGGCCAGCCCAATGATAGCGCAATCAGTCTTTCTCAAGCGGTCGTAAAAGTGACAGCGTGGCGGTTTGGCGGGGATGATTTATCTGCGCCCGCGTCGTCGGGGCCCTCGAACGGGGAGAGACTTTTACTTTTATTGTCGCCGTTTTTTTTTGTTTTTTTTTTTTCTCGAAACCGCTCTGGTCGTCACACGGCGGTCGAAGTTTCGGGCTAGACGACGGGCAGCAGGTCTGGCTGGTCTGGCTGGTCTGGTCTGGACCCTTGAGGTTCAGCTTGAGGTCGTGGGACCCTAAGCCGGTTTATCGACCAGGTTTCGCCCCTTTCCTGGGGAACTCCGCACGGCTCTCCCCGGAGACGGTGCTCTCCAGTCGCGTGTTTTCCTCCGATTCGCCGCCGTCTGCTTCTGTTTTCCCTTCCTCTATCCCACCAATCAGGACGTCTTAATTTCCCCCGCAAGCGGGCCTCTTCATGCGCAGTCACAGAGCGCGGCACGGAGCCAAGATGGAGGTTTTGCATAATATCTGTGCCTGAAGGTTACAGTGACGGTGAAAGCGGAGATGATCTGGACTGGAGCCATGCGGTTAGCTCGGCTGCCAAGTCAGGCCAGCTCGTAACCAACCTCTGTCTGGGGCTCTGGGCATCCTGGTTTTTTGACCAAAATGTTTTAGGCTTTTCTAATTATTTTTACAGGTCCGGTTTGTCCCGAGTAACGACTGAAGCCGTAATGAATTTTGGTCTGAACCCCCCCAATCTGTGATTCGTTTCAACAGCAACCCACCTCAGTTCGCAAAAGGTTGCACAACCATAGCCGTCCCCAAAATCCCCCTCCCCATCGGACCTGACACCCCGTACGCCTTCGGTTCCGACAGCTCATCCCCATCCCCCTCGCGAATGTGCTTCCAGCTGTGCATGCTGTCCGGTTTTGACAAATTCTACATCTGGCAACCCTACTGCTTGCCTGTGAAGGAGAGGGTGAGAGAGAGAGAGGGAGAGATAGAGAGAGGGAGGCTGGCTGGAGAGCATGCTGTTCAGCAGTTCCGTTCATGAAGGTGGGGGGGGGGGGGGGGGTTAGGGTTAGGGGGTGGCATTCAGGACCGGCCTGTTTCCACTCTCTCACCTAGACCAGCGCTCATCTTCTCGGCCCGGTGGGCTCCTCCCGGACACAATGGCCGCTCTGTGCTCAGGATGCGCTGGCCTGCTGAACGCATTCTTGAGGAGGCCGCAGACTTCACCCGTCGCTGCTCATTTCCTTCCCTTCTGATCTCTGCTGAGCTGCCCCGACTGCAGACAGGGGTGCTGCTATTTATCCGGAAAAAGCCAAACCACAGCTTCCCCCCTCCCTCCCCCCCCAAAAAAATGTGTGCAAGATTTTCCTCTGAAATCTACACGCAAGGACGAATGGGATGTAACAAACATCCGATTGATTTGGTGAAATAATACTGCTTGCTGAGCCTGTTATCTCATGTTGGCGAGGCTGTTTGCAAATACTTTTCGGGAAGTCCATAGATAGTGTCAGACAGAGTTCACAGAACTGCAAGGGCCAGTATTCGCTCTGCAGAGCACCTTTTGCTTTTCATGAAGACTACCCACAATCCTCTGCCTGAGGGCTTCCATGTGGAGCAGGGCCCTGCCCTGACAGGCCATGAGTCTCAGCCCAAACCTTACCCAGGACAGGCACTGGACCCCGATCCTGCGGTCTAACAGGCCATGAGTCTCAGCCCAAACCTTACCCAGGACAGGCACTGGACCCCAACCCAGGCGTCTAACAGGCCATGAGTCTCAGCCCAAACCTTACCCTTACCTTACCTTAGCCCAAACCGGTGTCTTCTCCGCTGCCACCTCGAGAACAGCGTGAAGCCCGTCCGCAACAGGACTGCAGCGCGGCTCAGATCGCGCCGATTGTTCTGGGACCGCGCCGCTCCCAGACACGCCCCCCCCCCCCCCCCCCCGTCCAGATGCCCCGCCCCTTCTGACTCGGCACAGATTTGCCCTCTGGAGCCCGGGATCGGCGGCAGTCTCTCCGGATGCCATGAGGAGGCCTGCTGAGCGGGCCCCTCCTGCGGGCCTGTGCCCCCCCCCCCCCCCTCCCCCCAGCCCCCCCAGGCGGAGCATGGCTGAATGCCTGGGTGGGGGAGACGAGGGGGGGGGGGGGGGGACTAAATTGTGTTTGCAAGAAAATGAATTTGTTTATAAGCTGGATCCGCTGCCTCGCTGACCTTGCGTCCAGTCACAGCGGAGTGTGTGCGGCGAGCTTTCGGCAGCTAAATGAGAGCCGGCTCACAGTGGCACAAAGGACCACTTTGGGGGGGGGGGAGGGGAGGGACAAAAGAGTCCCCATTCTGTCTCAAATAAAAGCAGGACAGGGCTCCAGCCGGATAGTGTGCACTCGAGGAGTGAGAGAGCTTCATTAGGTATGATGGAGACGCCAGCACAGCTTAATGATCGATTTTTTCCTCTGTTCTCAAGTTCTATTTTGTGTCACAAAGTGTTTTTTTTTTTTCTCTCTCTCTCTCTCCCTGCCTACCTTGCTAAGAAAATTGTACTTGTATGAGATGCTATTATATTCATTTTTTTTTTTTGTCAGAAAACAGTAATCCAGTATTGCAGAACTTCATTCAGTAACCTTGAGGAAGGCTAGGCTAATATAAAAATAAAAAAATAAAAAGGCTGTGTATTATGTCTCTTCCGTACGGAGTATGATTATAGAATTCCCTTCTTGCGTCACAGGTTTCCGAACCCCTCTGTCATTTCATCATCTGTTTTAATGTTGACGGGCTCCCATTGTGTGGACCTGTCATTATCAAAGGTTGATAAATGATTCAGCGCAAACTGTTATCGTTTCTTTGTTTTTCCAGTCCCGCCGTTCTAGCCTCCCCAGCGACGTCTGCGGTTGCTGACTGCATATGAAAATAACGGCGTTGAGTTTCGGTCTCGTAAACGAAGCGTGCTTGCGTTAAAAGCGTGCGGGTGCATTCTCCAAGCATTTATGACACTCGTAATGGCAATAAACCTTCAAAATGATTTCCCCGATTTTGTTTTATTTACAATGTAAATGTGCTAATGAAGCATTTATATGAATTGAAGACATTTAAATAGACTTTTTTTTTTCTGAAAAAATGGTGTACCACCTACAGAGACATTTCTAATTCAATTTCCCTGGAAATAAATAAATAAATAAATACTTTGTCATACTCCTGTCCTGAAGGGTGTCACCATCTGCTGGTTTCTGGTGAGATCCAGCACCAGTGATTCATTTTCATCGTTTAACCTTCTCAGTGCCTTAAATGGCTTGAGCGGAAACTGCAGATATAGTACTAGCAGACGCTGCGGCCCTCCAGGACTGGAGCTAAACCTGCAGACGCTGTGTCCCTCCAGGACTGGAGTTAAACCTGCAGATGCTGTGTCCCTCCAGGACTGGAGTTAAACCTGCAGACACTGCGGCCCTCCAGGACTGGAGTTAAACCTGCAGATGCTGTGTCCCTCCAGGACTGGAGTAAACCTGCAGACACTGCGGCCCTCCAGGACTGGAGTTAAACCTGCAGGCACTGCGGCCCTCCAGGACTGGAGTTAAACCTGCAGACACTGCGGCCCTCCAGGACTGGAGTTAAACCTGCAGCCACTGCGGCCCTCCAGGACTGGAGTTAAACCTGCAGACAATGCGGCCCTCCAGGACTGGAGTTAAACCTGCAGACACTGCGGCCCTCCAGGACTGGAGTTAAACCTGCAGACACTGCGGCCCTCTAGAACTGCAGTTAAACCTGCAGGCACAGTGGCCCTCCGGGACTGGAGTTGGCAACCCCCTGCTTTAGAGAGTTCTGCCATATTGAACACAGCGCAGAGAGTGAGTTGCTCACATGCGTTTGGAGTTTGGTGAGTTTCCCACTTGTTGCCTGTCCTCTTGGCATGCAGGGCAGTGGGCAGGTGAGTGGGTATTTGACAGTGTCAGATATAGCCGTGATGGATTGCCTGATTACAGGCCTGGCAGGGGCACTTCGCACAGATGGCAAATTAGCTGCGGACAGCTGCCCCCCTGCCAACTAACCCTCTCTATCTTTCCTTTCAGCATGACCATCTCTCTCTCTCTCTCTCTCTCTCTCTCTCTATCAATCCTTCTCTAAATTGCTCTTTCTGTAACGAGTCATTATGTCTGTTCCTTTGACACCATGCCTTTTGTCACATTTCCTCTTAAATATTTCACCTCTTTCTATTTAACGTCATTTTGTCCCTGTCTTTCTCTCTTGTTTTTTCTCTCCTTTTTTGCATCTCCTTTATCTCTGTTTCAGCCCACTTCAGTTCATTTAAAGTGGCTTTGTTGGCACGACGGAGTACCATTTGTGCATCACCAGCTTACATTTCACTACAAAAATTATAAACACTGATTTAAAAGCTCAATGCACAGGCAACCAATTTACAAAACAAGTAAGCAAATCTGCTAATTATTTTCAGGAACCAATGTTAAATAATGGAACTGCCAAACCGTTTAATTGAACAAAACCAAAGTAAAGTTTGTCTTTCCTCCCTCCCTCCCTCTCTCTCTCTCTCTCTCTCTCTCCCTCTTGCTATCTCTCTCCCTCTTGCTCTCTCTCTTTTTCATCTCTCTCTCTCTTTTTCGTCTCTCTCTCTTTCTCTCTCTCTCTCCCCCCCTCTCTCTCTCACTCCCCCCTCTCTCTCTCTCTTTCTCTCTCTCTCCCCCCCTCTCTCTCTCACTCCCCCCTCTCTCTCTCTCCCCCCCTCTCTCTCTCCCCCCCCCCCCCCCCTCTCTCTCTCTCTCTCTCTCTCTCTCTCCCCCCTCTCTCTCCCTCTCTCTCTCTCCCTCGGTGGGGTCCTCCTGCTCGTTAGTCAGTGTAATTACCAGGGAAGGGAAACAGATTAGTGCAGTTACGAGACACCGTGTTTACACGGTTCGGACATACGCGCTGCCGGTAACGCTGCTTAGAGACTACACACACGCACACGCACATGCACACACACACACGCACAGAGGTGAGCGCCAACACCTACTGAGATATCGCAGCGCTGGCGGGGAGTTTGGGTAATTATTATTATCATTTACATATGCAAATAATCATTAATCTCCATAAATTCCTATCTGCGCACGTGCATTCCATATGCCACTTGTTTCTCGCTTTTTCGGGAATCAAATGTCTAAATTTGCATTTCGTGATGGAGGTGTTTTATTTTACTTGGCCAGTTCATTTATGAAGGCGCGGTTATTGTTTACGGGCTGGCGGCCTGTCTGTGGAGAACCTGAGGAGCATTCTTTATGAGTATAACGCTCGTGGCATGGTCAAACACTGGGAGCAATTATAATGCGTTAAGGTTCCCTGTCATTGAATTGCACATATTTACAATGTTCAAATATCTGCAAGCCTTTTAAACTTCAGTAGCTCAAAATTCACAGTATGGGATGCAGAATCTATGCATCCATCTTCATTTCATTGCTGTATTTTTAACAGGGTTTTTTAATGGCATGCGTGAGCAGGACAGGGTGGCTAAGGTGAAGTAGCCGCCTGTTCGCTGAGGTCGACAGTTCAGACGGCCCGCTCCTCCTAACCGCCTTCCGCTCCCCCCACCCCCAAAAAAAAACCACCACCGGGAGGCGCAGGCGATAGGCGGTGCCGCGGCGCGCTAACGAAGCCTCTCAAGGACGGCGGTGTTCGAGCGGAGCCGCCGCCATCGCCCAGGAAAGGTCGGCTCGCCCTCGGCGCAGACGATGCGGGAAAGCGGAAGTGCGTCGTAAAACCCTTAATTGCTTTAGAGCTCGGCCTGCCAGCCTGGAGGCTGAGAGGGTGCGGAGCTCGGCCTGCCAGCCTGGAGGCTGAGAGGGTGCGGAGCTCGGCCTGCCAGCCTGGAGGCTGAGAGGGTGCGGAGCTCGGCCTGCCAGCCTGGAGGCTGAGAGGGTGCGGAGCTCGGCCTGCCAGCCTGGAGGCTGAGAGGGTGCGGAGCTCGGCCTGCCAGCCTGGAGGCTGAGAGGGTGCGGAGCTCGGCCTGCCAGCCTGGAGGCTGAGAGGGTGCGGAGCTCGGCCTGCCAGCCTGGAGGCTGAGAGGGTGCCGCCCGCCGGTTGGGCCGGTTCAGCGAATCGGAGGCGGCGGGCGAAGTTTGGCGGTATGCAAACGGCGGCCGTCGCCGCCTGTTCCCCCGCTTCTCGCCGGCGGTCTCTTTTTTTGGAAGCGGCGGCGTTAATAGCGCCAGCGAGAGCGCCGAAGGATCGCTGACTCAGCGGGTCGGGGCGCCCCGTCCTCTGTGTCCTTTTCAGACACCCGCGTCGCCCCCGTGGCGTCTCCATGGCAATTAGGTCCGCCCCCCCCCGCCCACTCCCGACCCCAGCTTTCTCCCTTCAGCAGAATGAAAAGATTTTTTTTTCTTTTCCCCCTGTGGATTTCGGGGGACCTGTTAAGGGAACACATCCCTTTAACGTTCTGTCGGACGGGAGCCCGAGCCTCAGCTGCTCCGTGAGAAGGCTCGCCGTGATGTCATCACCTTCTCTTCCTGCATTAGCGTAACCGTAGTACTGGGACGCCGGTGGACGGAATACTGGAAGCTCATTGGATAGTGAATCTGCGTCAGTGCCTGTCCTTTCATACAATGTTTTACGGGCAGTGATTAGCCAATTAGATGTGCATCAGCAACATAAAATGAAGATGCACCCACATACACACACACACCCACACACACACACACACGCACACGAGAGTCCTGTATGATACAGTGATTCTGTGCGTGTATGTGTGACCGTATCAATTGAAACTGAACAAGCACCTATGTGTTCATGGAAATGCATTTTGGTTGATAATATTGATAATACCCACAGTGCTTGAGAGAGAGAGACAGAGATAGAGAGAGAGAGAGAGAGAGAGAGAGGGAGGGAGAGAGAGAGAGAGAGAGAGAGAGAGAGAGAGAGATTGCATTTTCCTCAATGGAGTTTGCTGCATGGAAAACATCACACCACAACAGCCTTTCTGCCTAGAGTAGTATTTCTTAGTTTTAAATTAGTTTTACGTTTTATAACCAGCCTAGTACTGCAGAGTGGAACTAATTGCATTCGAGAGAGAGAGAGAGGACTGATGCGTGGTGAAGGGGCAGAGGACAGAGAAACTTGGCTTTTAACATTTTTTTATTGAACAATAAATTGAAGGGAAATCCACAAACCAACAATCTTAGGCAAGATAAATGGTATGCTAAAGAATTCATCATTCAGCAGAAACAACAACAGTCAGTTCTCCGTGTCGTCTCAATTCAAATTCCTCGCATTCATTCGTCTCACAAATGAATCCATTCACCCCCTAAATTCCAAAGACTATTAATCTCTCCAGTCAGTTCATTGTACTCGTCAATGAAGTCCTCCCTCTCACCATTTGTGTTGAATCAATTGCCCCACTGCCCCGAATCTTACAGCTGACATTCTCGCTTCACCCTGCTGAACATTCAGTGATGCCCCCTTTTCTCTCAGGGTAACACTGTTCTGTGGAAAAGAAAACAGAAAGCATTTTTGTGAACACAAACCCAGTGCAGAACGCCACCCTTTGGCAATTGAAAAATGCCTCACAAATGTGAACAAGGATATGAAAATTGTCTGAGAATCCCATAAGAGACAGCCCTCCACCGAAGGTTTGCCTCCCCCACAGGTGTCTCCACAGGTGGGCTGCACATCATGCCGAAGATTCCCTTCCCCTCTCTTGACTGGCCTTCTGTTACCTTTTGCAACAGAACTCTCTCTCTCTCTCTCTCTCTCTCTCTCTCTCTCTCTCTCTCTCTCTCTCAAATTCAAATTCAAATTCAAATTGCTTTATTGGCAGGAAATACATAGGTACATATTGCCAAAGCATCATAAATCAATTCAAAATACATATTTACAGTGGAATATTAATAATGAACATTCTATTAAAAATAAAAATTAAAAATTAAAAAATAGAATAACAATAATAAAAATAAAAAAAAAAATGAATAAAAATAAAAAATAGAATAATAACAATAATTAAAAGAAATAAATAGATAATTATAATTATATATGATGGTCACTCAGTGTCCCTCAGGTTGTGGCAAGCTGAGACATATTGAGCCGCAATTGGGGCTGTTGGCCCTTGTCCTAATAGGACTGCACATTTTTCATTCTTTGGTAAAGAATGGAAGTTTTTTATAATTTCTGAAAATTTTTGGTAATATATTTTTCTAATATTTGTATATTTTGTACAGTTTAGGAGGAAGTGCATCTCTGTCTCAACCTCTCCTGTCTTACAGTGACCACATATACGTTGTTCTTTTGGTAACCATGAATTTTTGTGTCTGCCTTTTTCAATTTCAAGGGTGTGGTCACTGAGTCTGTATTTGGTCAGGATCCGTCTCTGCTTTGTATCTCTGACAGAGAAGAGATACTCTGCTGGAGTATAGTCTTTTTTCAGGGTTCGATAGCAATTTAGTCGACTTTGTGTTTTGGTTTCTTTATCCCAATGTTCCAAATACAAAATTTTTGTTTGTTGCATAATTTGGGTTATTCTGATTTGCGGCTGGTAAGCAGTGCTGGTCTGAGCGTGATGCAGGTTAGTTTGGGTTACAGAATTAGTAAGCTTCAGTACCAGCTGACTGAGGGGACTCTTTTCTGGGTTCAGTTCTTGGGATTTTAGCGCTTTAGATTGTAGCGTGTCATCGGGACTTGATTTGAGATGTATCCAGAATTTTAGAGCTCTTTTTTGTATATTTATTACCAATGGGAATCGGCCTAATTCTGCCCTACATGCATTGTTGGGTGTTTTCCTTTGTATTTGTAAGATATTTCTGCAGAATTCAGTATGTAGGGATTCAATTGGATTCTTGTCCCATGCAGTGTAGTCTTGCTGACTGAGTGGACCCCAGACCTCACTTCCATAAAGCGCAATAGGCTGAATTACACTGTCAAATAATTTGGACCAGATTCTAATTGGGATATTTAGTTTGAAAAGTTGTCTTTTTATTGCATATATTGCTCTTCGAGCTTTTTCTTTTAATGCATTTACTGCCATGCGGAAACTCCCTGATGCAGTGATAGTCAGACCAAGGTAGGTATAATTCATAGTGTGCTCTAGGGCGGTGTTACCTAGAGTTAATTTGTATCTGTTTTCCTGACATCTGGGCTTCTTTTGAAAAATCATGATTTTTGTCTTTTTAAAATTTACTGCCTGGGCCCAGTTCTGGCAGTATTGCTGAAGAAGATCTAGGTGTTGCTGTAACCCTTTTTCTGTGGGTGACAGCAGGACCAGATCATCTGCATAAAGCAAAAATTTGATTTCTTTGTTACACAGTGTGAGGCCAGGAGCTGCAGACTGTTCCAACAACACCGCTAACTCATTAATGTATATATTGAACAATGCTGGACTGAGGTTACAGCCCTGTCTCACACCACGTCCTTGCGTGAAGAACTCTGTTCTTTTATTGCCAATTCGTACCGCACACTTGTTTCCTGTATACATAGATTTAAATATGTCATAAACTTTACCCCCTACACCACTTTGAATAATTTTATAGAATAGGCCATGGTGCCAAATAGAATCAAAGGCTTTTTTGAAGTCAATGAAACATGCAAAAAATTTTCCATTTTTTGTTTGGTGGACATGTTTATTTATTAGGGTGTGTAGGGTGTAAATATGGTCAGTTGTACGGTGGTTTGGTAGAAAGCCAATCTGACTCTTACTCAAGACATTGTGCTCGTTAAGGAAGTTTAAAAGTCTTGTATTAAGGATGCTGCAAAATAACTTCCCCAGATTACTGCTTACACAAATGCCTCGGTAATTATTAGGGTCCAATTTGTCTCCACTTTTGTGAATCGGGGATATAAGCCCCTGGTTCCAGATGTCAGGAAAGCAGCCGGAGCTCAGTACCAGGTTGAATAACTTCAGCACAGCCTTCTGCAGCTCAGTAGTGCTGTGTTTTAGCATCTCGTTTCTGATGCTGTCAGGACCACAAGCTTTTTTTGGTTTTAGAGACTGGAGTTTTTCAGTCAGTTCTAGCAATGAGATTGGGTTATCTAATGGATTTTGATTGTTTTTAATTGTTGATTCAAGGTGGTTTAATTTGTCTTTAATTATATTCTGATTATATTTTAAATCTTTTTGCGGGATATCTTTGTATAGATTCTCAAAATAATCTTTCCAAATGGTTCCATCTTGTACAGCTAATTCTTGTGGTGCTGTTGTGCTCAAGTTATTCCACATATCCCAGAACTGATTTTGATTGATTGATTCTTCAATTTCGATTAATTGTTTATTCATGTAGCTTTGTTTCTTTATTTTCAGGGTTTGTTTGTATTGTTTAAGTATTTCACAATACTTGAGGCGTAGATCTTGGTTATCCTGCTGTTTATGTTTTTGGTTTGATATTTGTCTCAGTTGTTTTCTTATATCTTTGCATTCTGAATCAAACCATTTTTCAGTAGGTTTTTGTTTCACATTTTTATGCCTTGTTTTTAGAAGGCTGGCATCAATTGCTGCTTTGTGAAAAATACAATTAATGTCATTAACTGCCAGATTAATTCCTTCATTGTTATTCTGGTAATGTGTATTGTTAAAAATGTTAATAGTGTTAGTTAACTCATTTGAACTGATTGCTTTGATATATTTATCTTTGCTGTCTTGTGCCCATCTATATGGTTGGGTGAGATTGTACAGCTTACTGGGCTGTTTTTCAGATTTTTTCATATGTACAGTTTTTTTCAGGAACACATTTATTTGATTGTGATCTGAGAGGGGAGTTTGCTGCCTGACAGTAAATGCACTGATAGAGGAGGGGTCCATGTCAGTGATTGCATAATCAACTACACTACTCCCAAGAGCTGAAGAATACGTGAACCGCCCTAAGGAGTCCCCTCTCATCCTGCCATTAAGGATATACAGACCTAAGGCTTGACAGAGATGCACTAACTCTCTTCCATTCTTGTTTACTATTTTGTCTGAGTTGTTTCTTTTTATTTGTGTGGGTGTGAGGTGCAGAGGGGTCTGTCCAAACACATGATTATTTCCTTTTGACTCTATGCAGTCATTTTCTGTGCCTGTGCGGGCATTAAAGTCTCCACAGACCATCACATTTCCCTGGGCCTGGAAATGGATAATTTCTGTGTGGAGGGTGTTGAAGAACTCCTCAGTGAAGTAGGGAGACTCTGATGGAGGAGTGTAGGCTGCACACAAATATATGTTTTTGTCACAGATGCCAATAGATTTACTTATTTTTAACCATATGTGTGTCCTTCCTTGTTGGACAGTTGTGATGTGCTTAGCAAGATCCCCTCTGTACCACACTATTATTCCTCCTGAGTCTCTGCCATGCCGCACAGTGCTCAGCTTCCAGGAGGGTACTATGATTTCATTGTATCCTGAGGGGCACTGAGTGAGCACATCAGTGCGACACCAAGTTTCTAACAGAATTACAATATCAATATTGTCTATGTTTTTTAAAAATTCAGGATCTGTACTTTTTAATCCAAAAGCTGTAGAGTACAAACCCTGCAGATTCCATGAACTAATTCTAAATGATCTCATTTTAAAATCGACAAATAAACATTATATAATCCTAAGTATAATAACAATGTATCTAACACAAATGTTTTTATTCTTCATATTATTAGTTGCATTTATTTACTTATGATAGTTATAGTTAGTATTTATTTACTTATGGTAGTTTACTTATTTAGTTATAATAATTAATGAAAAACACCATTGTGCCAGGTTTTTCTCCCTACCCTGTTGGTTGGTTGTACCCAGTCTGCTGCAGAGGATCCCCAGCAGGTGTTTAATTTCTCCAAGTTCTGATGGGGCAGGGAGGGGGGGGGGTCTGGGGGGGGAGGTGGAGGAGGGGGTTATGACAGGGTCGCAGCATAGCTTTGGGGCTGCTGCTGTACAGGGGCTCTGTTGGGGGGTGGGGCTGGTGCTCAGGGTGTGGGGTGCTGGGGTGGCGTGAGGGGAAAGGAGGACGAGGAGAATGGTGTGGTCTCTTTGGAGCTCGGGGTGTGTGGGTAGGGGGGTGCAGCTGCATTCTCTGGCGCCCCCCTGTTGGTGGTATCCTGAAACTGCAGGGTTAGCTCAGCAGTCTGCTGCAGAGGATCCCCAGCAGGTGTTTAATTTCTCCTAGTTCTGACGGGGCAGGGGGGGTGGGTGGAGGAGGGGGTTTTGACAGGGCCGCAGCATAGCTTTGGGGCTGCTGCTGTACAGGGGCTCTGCTGGTGGGGCGGGGCTGGTGCTCAGGGTGTGGGGTGCTGGGGTGGCGAGGGGGGAAAGGAGGACGAGCAGAATAGTGTGGTCTCTGTGGAGCTCGGGGTGTGTGGGTAGGGGGGTGCCGCTGCATTCTCTGCCGCCCTCTGTTGGCAGATATGTAAGGCAGGACTGTTGGGTTGCGTCCCAGGGTTGCATCTTTTAGGGTTTTAGCGAACATTTTGACCCCCTCCTGGTTTAAATGGAGTCCATCATAGAGATGCCAGGAGCGGATGGTGGAGTGGTGTGCCAGGTGCACATTTGGCAGCGTGGCACAACCCCGGGCGATCTCTGAATTTATCTCCTGGAGGATATGGGGAGGTGTATCTGTTCTGGGCAGCAGTGTGGACATGACAACTCGCGAGTTGGGGAACTCTTGTGCTGCTCTTTCTGCCACCTTCCACACTGCTCTGGCAGTTCTGTGGTGCATGTTGGGCAGGTCGTTGGTGCCAGTGTGCACCACGATGCAGGAAGGCTTTCCCAGTTTGTCCCTCTTTAGCAGGTCCATGGCCCTTCCTGTGTTGCTGCAGCGGATTGCCTGGACTTCTTGACCAGGGAACAGCCTCTTTGTTTCCAGGAATTTTCCATTCGAGTCCATGAGCAGGACTACCTGTGCCTGGGGCTTTTCAGTCTTGTTGCTGGAAGGAGGTTGTGTGTCTGAGGGTGGCTGGTTCTCTGGGTGATGCTGTGTGTTGGGAACAGCAGGGCCGTCTGTCGGGTGTGTGTGACTCTCCTGTGTGACAGGTAGTGTGGCAGTGCCAGAGTGTTCAGGTATGGCTGACGGCAGCTGTGTGTCAGTGTCAGGGGGAAGAACTGTGTTTTTGGGGGGAGAGCAGTGTGTGTCTGTGTCTGTGGAGCAGGTGTGGGTTGTAGCGTGTTCCCGGACCTGCTCCCTCAGGTCCTGCAGCTCTCTGGAGAAGGCCCTCTCCCTGTGCAGCGCGTCTTCCTTTACTTTGGCCAGCTGAGCTCTCAGGGCCTGGTTGTCTCGCCGCAGCTCAGCCATCTCTGCACTCAGCTCCTTAATGGCAAGGTGGCATTCACTCCGCATCTGGGTGACATCATCTCTCAGGAGCTGTACTGAGCTGGTTTCAGACAGCCTGGACAGGGTGTGCTCTCTGAATTCAACAAATTCCAACTCCAGCAGGGCTAGGCTTTCTGCGATGTGTTGAGAGTGGGGACTGAGTGTGGGGGGGTCAGGGACTGGCAGGCTGTCTGTGGGGTTTGAGGGCTCAGTGTCTTCCTCTTTATCTTCTTCCTCACTGTCAGTTGCTGTGGCCTTCTCACTCTCAACCTTTCTTTTTAGCTCTAAAAATGTTTCCTCAAAGGAGTGGAAGCTGGCTTCACTCCCTTGGATGAGTACAGTGCCATTGTTATATATGTTTACAGTCATGATAGGGCTGTCAAGGTCTGCATCCTCATGGATGGTGATTTGGCTGCCATGACAAATTCCTCTTCTTTTAATGAAGGGATAGGTCTTACATATGACTGCTTTCCACACATGGTTACGTTGTGTGTGGAAGATTAGGTTGGTTTTAACATTTATGTCTTTAAGTTTGGTCATGTCTGCGTACAGGCACTCAGGATTGTCACTCAGTAGAGTGAGTTTATAACTCTTCCTGGCCTGGGCACCCTTGAGTTCCGCTGGGTAAATGATCTCCATGGCAACCATACAAATGTAACAATGCTTATAATTCTAATCAAAACTAACAGTCAATTGTCAACTGAAAACTTAACTGTCAATTGTACTGTAAATTGTAATTTGTGATCAAAAATGTTAAAAATGTTAAAACTTATTAATTATAAAGACTGCACTAAAATGAGCTTTCATATAAAATTAGCTTTTACATAAATGTACTGTCCCTACCTTTTGTTCTTGTGCGTCTTTATAGTGTCTTTATCCCTATTTGTTTTGTCTTTTTTCTCCTTCATATATTATTATTCTGTTTATTATTTTTGGTTGTTTCCTTTTTGTTTTTATATATCTGTTTTCTTGTTTACAGTCCTTTTCTTTTTCCTATCTTTGCCTTTCTTTTCCTTGTCTTTTCCTTGTCCTCTTGTTGTTTTTTGCCTTTTTGTTTGGTTATTGTGATTTTGTTCCTTAAATCTTCTTCTTTTTTTAAAAAAAATTTTTTTAAAGTTGTAGTTCTCTCAAAAGCTTTTTTTTTGGTTGAAATGCAGTTCAATTACAGTATATAACTTGTGTTATATTAGATTTGTGTTATATAAGCATTTTTCTCTACTTAGGATTAAAAAATGTTAAAAATGTTTTTTGTTTAGCAGGAGCACATAAATGCTGCTGCCATCATGCTGCTCTGCTTCGGAATCTCTCTCTCTCTCTCTCTCTCTCTCTCTCTCTCTCTCTCTCTCTCTCTCTCTCTCTCTCTCTCTGTTACTAAGCTCTCCGCTTGGTCACCTTCATACTCACCTGTTCTTTGGCTCCACTTTCTTGAACCAGTATGCCAAATGCAAATACAACAAACACCAAGCACACACCCACACACCCGCACACACTCACATACGCACACAAACACCTCCCTTCAATCACAGGGGGCCTAATTTCAGTCACAGAGCTCAGTGCTTCTCTCTAAGCTTGGATAGCTAGCGTACCATCTGCCGCAAAGCCAGGGCTGCTGAACGTTTCCCAAGTGTGGGGTGGAACGGTAGACTGCCGTCAGTGCTAGAGCCTGGCGAGTGGACTGGTGCCCCCCCCCCATCTCTTTCACTCATCCTGTCCCCTTAGTTACGCCCCTGTGTAATGTATCTATCCATCCATCCATCCATCCATCCATCCTTTATCTATAAATAACGCTTATACCTGGTCCGGGTTGCTGGGGGCTAGAGCCCATCCCAGCATGCACTGCATGAGAGGCAGGCATACACCCTGGACGGGTTGCCAGTCAATCGCAGATTATGTCTATCCACCTCTATGTCACTTTCCCTTTGCCTCTCTGTCCTCATTCCACCTTTTTCTCTCACCTTTTTTTTTGTTCTCTCCACCATCTCTATTCTTGTTTTCTCTACCATCATTTTCTCATTCTCTCTCTCTCTCTGTCTTCCTTTGTCCGCCCCATGCAGACGGATCATGTCTTTTGTTATTTTTGCTTCTTTACCTCTGCCTGTGGGCCAGAGCAGGGGGGTGCAAAGCCAGGATTGATCTGTTAGATAATCCTGATGTGTGTAGACGGGCGCACACGGAACAAGTCAGCCAAAATCCACCCCCCCCAAGCAAGCACACCCCCCTCCCCCCCCGCCCCCCCCCTCCCCCACGCCCCCACACTCCGAGCGCACTCAACAGCGTTTCCCCACACACTGTGCAGTCCTGGCCAAGCGTGTCGCCGTTAAAGCTGCTCATTGATTGTCGGAGCTGTTTAAGAGGGAAGCGTATTCCTAGATGTCGTGCGAGCGTGCCAGGAAGTTTAGGAGCCCAGCTGCTCTGGAGCGTTAGGTTTCCCTGAGAACCGTTCAGAGTAAAATCTTTCCCCCCGGTGTGCACTGCCCATCTCTTACTGATTATTATGTAGCACTCGGCTGGTAGGTTAGGCTTTGAGTCCATAAAGAGTTTGTGCGCGGTGTTGGCTCGCTCACTCACTCACTCACTCACTTGCTCTCTCACTCACTACCCCACACAGTCGCTCATTCACTCACTCACTCACTCACTCACTCACTCACTCACTCACTCACTCACGCACTCATTCACACACTCATTCACTCACTCACTTGCTCTCTCACTCACTACCCCACACAGTCGCTCATTCACTCACTCACTCACTCACTCACTCACTCACTCACTCACTCACTCACGCACTCATTCACACACTCATTCACTCACTCACTTGCTCTCTCACTCACTACCGCACACAGTCGCTCATTCACTCATTCACTCACTCACTCACTCACTCACTCACTCACTCACTCACTCACTCACTCACTCACAGTAAGTCATAGTTACACAACATCGGTACCAGTGGTGGAAAATATCGGAGGGGATGAAGTGGATTAAAATGTATTTAGAAATTCAATAGCAGTCCACGATGTGAGTGCAGAGTTGGAGTTGGAGGCCATATGTGACGAAAAGATCCCCCCCCCCCCCCCCCGCCCCCCCCAGTTAAAAGCAGAAGTGGCTCTGGGGTCCTGAAGGTCACTGCTGGGGGGCCCTCTTTATATCAGCTATAAATTTGGCCCCCGGCTGCCAGACGTGGGAGATTAATGAATGGGTACTCAGCCTTGTCTTAACTATGCTGCAATGGCCCGTTCTCCCTTCCTCTCCATCTCTCCCTTTATTTCTCTCCCTCTCTCTCTCTCTCTCTCTCTCTGTCTGTCCCTCTCCTCTTCTTTCACTGTTGCCTTTCTGTGTGCCTCATCTGGTTTCTCTTCTTTCTCACTTCTCATATCTCACCTCTCACACTCTTTATCTCTCTATCTTCCTCTGCCTGCAAAATGGCTCACTGATGCCCTCTGGACAGTGGTCATTGGGCTCCCAATTCACACACATGTGATCACACGCATACACATGTGCACACACACACACACAGAAACACACAGACCTTTTCATACTTTTCCATTGTTGACTGTTGCACCTCTAACTTGTTCAAGGTGTGTGTGTGTGTGTGTGGGAGAGACAGAGAGAATTTTTAAAATATGTATTTTTGCACACTTTGTGTATGTGAGGTTGCATCTCACCACTTCAGTTCATGTAGCACAAGTGTTCATGGAAACGCCTCTGAGAAAGAGGGAGCGAGTGTGTTTGAGTGCACTTGCAGGTGTGTTATTCAGACCCAGCTGTGTCCTAGAGAGACAGCAGTTGTTGCTGGCGTCCCATTAGAATGTCCAAACTGGTAACCAGTGGTCCTCTCTAGTTATTATAACTGATTAACACAGATTTTTGGCCCCTGTTTTGTGTTTGGTTTCAGTGTCCTGTTTCACAAAGGGTTTATTTCCTGGGGGCAGATCACGCCCCATCGCGCATTTTGACACGACAGGTATAAATCCGAGCTTGTTTCCTTCGCACCCTGGGAGAACCAGACATCACAAGCCGAGCGTTTCCATGGCGTTGGGCCGGGCTGCACGGGTCTACGTTGCCGAGGAGAGAAGCTGGGCTGCCAAAATAAATCGACCGCGTGCCGTTCCGCGGGTGGAGAAATAAGACGTTGCGTTCCAGGGCGTTTGGGACGGCGGATGTCTGAAGCTTTGGCGAATGCGGCTTATCGGACCGGAGCCGCGCCGCCAGTCTGAAGCCGGATTTTTTTCCAGTGGGCGGGTTCCGGTTTGTTTTCTTCACAATTCCCCTTCATTCCTGGTTTATTTTGCTTTATTTCTCCTCCCGATAGGGATCGCTCGGAGGGCGAGACTGCGCTATTTTGGTCGCAGATGAACGGCAGGATAAAGGAGCGTCTGGGCCTCTCTGGCTCTCTCTCTCTCGGGTTCGAGCCTGGCTCTCTCTCTCTCTCTCTCTCTTGGGTTCGAGCCTGGCTCTCTCTCTCTCGGGTTCGAGCCTGGCTGTCTGATGCCTGCTGTCCTGTTCTCTCCCCGTGCTGAGGAGGAGAGCTCAGCGCGGTTTCTTCTCCTCCGACAGACGCACTGGGTCACCGTCTCACCGAATCCTGAGTCATACGGATCTGGCCGAATTACACAAACACAAACACGCACACGCACGCACACACACACACACACACACACACACAGACACGCACACACACAGGGACACACAGTCACATGCACACACACCCATACACACACACACACAGACACACACAGACACGCACACACACACACACAGACACGCACACACACGCACAGACACAGACACGCACACGCACGCACACACACACACACACACACGCACACACAGACACACACACACACACACACACACAGGGACACACAGTCACATGCACACACACCCATACACACATACACAGACATGCACACACGCGCACACACACAGGGACACACAGTCACATGCACACACACCCATACACACACACACACGCACACACACACAGACACGCACACACACACACACACACACACACAGATTCACTTTTACTCATTTCTCCACCCTCCCCTCTTCTGCAATTCCCATATCACATAGCCACGGCTCCACAGCAAAGCAGAAATGCATTATTGATAGGTGTTTTGAATACCAGTAGAGCTGGTGCGTGTCCTGATCCAGATTCCTGATAGATTTCGATCGGGCCCTATTTTATCTGATTTACACAGCTTTTGCTTTCCCTCTCTCACTTCACACTGAAGTCCTGACTAGTCCCCCCACCCACCTAATGCGCATTGGTTATTGCTTACATGAGATGGTTTTTTGGAATGTTTTTTTTTTTTTTTCAAAATTCTAATCCAGTGTTCTGGAACTGCACTGCTTTCAGTTACCAGTACTGTGACATCAGCATTAGAATGTTCAGTGAAGACCATTCTAATCACATCTTTGTCACCTTACACCTAAAAGGGTTTGGTAATGGCTCCCGGTGATTTGGCGAATGGGGGTGGAACCGCCGGCATCCCCGTCGGCCTCCCTTCATCTGTCCAGTGGTGGATGACCGTAACAGGCTCCCCTTTCCGGTCCGTTTCCTCGGCCAATCGGAGCGGATCGGGACGAGCACAGGGCTCCTCTTAGTATGCAGGAGGCGCCCGGGCCTCAGGCGCAGGTCCTGCTCTCTCCAGTGCGTCCGTTTAATAATGGATAAAGTGAGGGGGGCGTTACGCATGATCTGGTCTGGGGGGTTTGTGTGCGGTGTGTGAGCGTATGGAGGCCTCTCTGGACTTTCCTCAGTGACGATTTGTTATTAAAAGGCTTAAAAAAGGCCGTACTCTGTGGGTAATAGTGTGATATTCTGTCAGGCTGTTATCGAGAGCGGAGGCTTGTGATTTCCCGCCAGCATCGTTTGAGAAGGAGAGGGCGGTGAGACGGGTTTTCCCTTTTTTTCGGGAACGGGAGGGCCTTCCGGTGCTTTCTCCCTCCCAGACCGTTTGGCCCCCCTGACCCCGCGGTCTCTCGCGGGTTGCCCGGTAACGCTCCCTTAAGACAGCCAGGTTCGGGGGGAAAGTCACAGAGTGCGCGGAGGATGACCGAAACGTTCGGCGCGATGAAGGAGTGCGGGGCGCCGGGAGGGGGGACACCGTAAATCGGGAGGGTGGGGGGGGGGTCCGATGTAGGACAGCGGCGGCACAGGCCTTGCAAAGAGACCTCTGTTCGTGCGGCTCTCTCTCTTTCGGACGCCGCCGCGTGAGTTCCGGTCGCTGTCCTCCGGTGACCCGCGGCTGCTCCGCTTTCCTAACTCTCTCCCGCGGACGGCGGCTCTCTCTCTCTCTCTCTCTCGCCGAACTCGGAGAGACGGGCGACAGCGCTTTCTCATCCGAGCGAGGAGGCCCCTCGGGCCCCAGCGGCAAACAGCGTCCTCGGCTTCAGTTTCACAGACGCTTCTCTATTTGTCCAGTCTTCTCACGTCGTGCTCCCAGGGCGGGCGACACACACCCGGAGCCCTCCCATGCTATTTACCGAAGCGAAATCCCGCCATACAGCTCTGTTATTAAAGAGCAGAGGTGTGACACAGACACTCCAGCAGTCCGCTCCTGTGTTTGCCGCTTTTTTTTTGGTTTTGACAGCAGGACTGAAGTTTTTTTTTTTTTTTTTTTTTAACGGCTCCCGGTCTGTCTCCGGGCGGCGGACGCGGCGTCTGTACTTCCTGGCTGGACAGGAAGTGCAGCCGTGCGATTATACGCGGTCGTCATTAACATGAGCGCGCACGTAGGGGCGTCTGCCGACTCTTCGCGCGGCGAGGACCGACGGGTCAGGGAGGTTTATTGGCGTCGTGCCGGTCGGAGAAACATTATTTGAATATTACCTGATTTAAATCAGAATGGGGCGTATTTCCGTGTGTGTCGAGGTCGTAGGGATGAGCTTAATCAACTGTTTACGATTTAGCGGCCGTTCTCTATGGGATGGTTCAGCGAAGCAGGTCATGTCGTCCTAGTGACCTGACTAACCAAGTTAAGGAAAGCAGGGCGTGAAGCAGTAATTTAGGAAGAATTGGGTGGGATGGCAGTATGGCAGGTAGCTTTCATTTATGGAACTGGCTGTGTAGGTTTGCGAAACCCTACGGGAACTTGCTGTGTAGGTTTTTGCGAAATGCTACAGGAACTGGATGTGTAGGGTTGCGAAACGCTACGAGTTTCTCATTCATTTAAGGAATGCAGAGTCAGTGTTCATGAGTTTGAGTTGGGGCGAACAATACAGGTTTCTGGACTTTGTGGAGGTTGGGGGGGGGGCGGGGTTACATTGTCAACATGAATTCCTGAATAAGTAATGTGCAGAGAAAGATGGTAACACTGCAGGTCCGTGGTTTATGAGGGTTAAGGTTTTTCAGTCCACATGGTTAATGTGGTAAAAAAAAAAAAATACTGGTCTGTGATTCTGTGAGTACTTAGGGCAAAACTGCTGTGAGTGTGGGGGGTGTATGGGGTCTGGGCTGCAGGTCTGTGAGTTTAGCCAGTGTGTGGGGTCCAGTAATGCAGGTCTGTGAGTCTGTGAGGTGTGTGGGTTTAGAGCTGCAGGTCTGTGAGTTTAGCAGGTGTGTGGGTTTACAGCTGCAGGTCTGTGAGTTTAGCAGGTGTGTGGGTTTAGAGCTGCAGGTCTGTGAGTCTGTGAGGTGTGTGGCTTTCGTTCTGCAGGTCTTTGAGTCTGTGAGGTGTGTGGCTTTAGAGCTGCAGGTCTGAGTTTAGCCAGTGTGTGGGGTCCAGTAATGGAGTTCTGTGAGTCTGTGAGGTGTGTGGTTTTTAGAGCTGCAGTTCTGTGAGTTTAGCAGGTGTGTGGGTTTAGAGCTGCAGGTCTGTGAGTTTAGCAGGTGTGTGGGTTTAGAGCTGCAGGTCTGTGAGTATAGCAGGTGTGTGGGTTTACAGCTGCAGGTCTGTGAGTCTGTGAGGTGTGTGGCTTTAGTTCTGCAGGTCTGTGAGTTTAGCAGGTGTGTGGGTTTAGAGCTGCAGTTCTGTGAGTTTAGCAGGTGTGTGGCTTTAGTTCTGCAGGTCTGTGAGTTTATCAGGTGTGTGGGTTTAGTTCTGCAGGTCTGTGAGTCTGTGAGGTGTGTGGCTTTAGTTCTGCAGGTCTGTGAGTTTAGCAGGTGTGTGGTTTTAGTTCTGCAGGTCTGTGAGTTTAGCAGGTGTGTGGTTTTAGTTCTGCAGGTCTGTGAGTCTGTGAGGTGTGTGGCTTTAGTTCTGCAGGTCTGTGAGTTTAGCAGGTGTGTGGGTTTAGAGCTGCAGTTCTGTGAGTTTAGCAGGTGTGTGGGTTTAGAGCTGCAGTTCTGTGAGTTTAGCAGGTGTGTGGGTTTAGAGCTGCAGGTCTGTGAGTTTAGCAGGTGTGTGGCTTTAGTTCTGCAGGTCTGTGAGTTTAGCAGGTGTGTGGCTTTAGTTCTGCAGGTCTGTGAGTTTAGCAGGTGTGTGGGTTTAGAGCTGCAGTTCTGTGAGTTTAGCAGGTGTGTGGGTTTAGAGCTGCAGGTCTGTGAGTTTAGCAGGTGTGTGGGTTTAGAGCTACAGGTCTGTGAGTTTAGCAGGTGTGTGGGTTTACAGCTGCAGGTCTGTGAGTCTGTGAGGTGTGTGGCTTTAGTTCTGCAGGTCTGTGAGTTTAGCAGGTGTGTGGGTTTAGGGCTGCAGGTCTGTGAGTTTAGCAGGTGTGTGGGTTTAGAGCTGCAGGTCTGTGAGTCTGTGAGGTGTGTGGGTTTAGAGCTGCAGGTCTGTGAGTTTAGCAGGTGTGTGGGTTTAGAGCTGCAGGTCTGTGAGTTTAGCAGGTGTGTGGGTTTAGAGCTGCAGGTCTGTGAGTTTAGCAGGTGTGTGGGTTTAGAGCTGCAGGTCTGTGAGTTTAGCAGGTGTGTGGCTTTAGTTCTGCAGGTCTGTGAGTCTGTGAGGTGTGTGGGTTTAGAGCTGCAGGTCTGTGAGTCTGTGAGGTGTGTGGCTTTAGTTCTGCAGGTCTGTGAGTCTGTGTCCTGGCGTCTGGGATCTTGGTGCATCAGCAGTTTCCCTGCAGCGCCTGCTGTAATGGGGCAAGCACTTGATCCTAATGGCTGGAGTGGGCTGCGATTAGCCCAGCTAGCCTCCCCGGGGGGGGGGGGGGGGGGGGGGGGGTGCTGCGGAACAGCGGCGGAAAGAATGGGGGCTGACTTCCTACCGCCCTCCTGCTCCATCCCTCCCCCCCCCCCCCCCCTTCCACTTCGCCCTCCTCCAGGCCATGGGTCCTTCTCCTCCTGCTCCGTCTCTCCTCGCCCCAAAGTGTTACTGATTCTATTTTTGTAAAAAATATTTAAACCTGCTTACATTATTATTAAGCAGAGTGCATGAGTCTGGAGCGATTCTGAGTCTCATTACAGCTTTGCTTGTGAGTTTGGCTCAAGAAATGATAAATCAAAAATAAGTAATAATCATATTTAACAACATGTGTTCATTCTTGACTTGTATTGGAGCCGTTTTTTGGCTTTTTTGCTGTAAATTATGTGAGTCGACACATCGGTAGGCTGGTCACTAATGTCTGTTTCTCTTCTTTCCGGTCCTGCCCTGTCCCGATTGGCCACCGTGCTTCTGATCCTGCAGGTAAGTT
>CM077286.1:73484207-73486707 GCA_039654925.1 Anguilla pacifica | reverse complement strand
AGTATGTTCTGTCCCTCTGTCTTGTCTTGTATGCACGCACTCATGCGCACTCGCGCACACACACACACGCACATGCACACACACACACACACGCACATACACACACACACACACGCGTACAGTAGTCAGGCACCAAGGGAGGACACAGTCGCAACACGTGCAGCATTTTGTCACAGTTTCTGCGTCTGCTCTCTCTGGTTTATGGGAGATAAGATAGGAAACGCGATAGGAACAATATTTCTAACCGAGTGGATTCTCCCTGGCATGGAGAGAAATGGGCGCTCAATCTCTTTGCCACTTTTACAGAGGCCCGCAAACAGCCTTATTGATCTCATAATCGATGGAGCTGCTTATAGTGGAGTATCTTTACTGCATAACAGCGTGATTACATCTCCATATCGAGTGCGAGAGGCGCAGAACTCGCTTGTGACAGACGCCTGGCAGAGGCGAACATGCTCCCGGCGAAACGATGTGGCGGTCGCCGTGGAGACCGAGGGAGGAAGTGCGCGTCTTTTTTTTTCGAGGGGTGCCGGGGAGACGTCCTGCTCGCCGTGTCACGCGGGCCGCTCCGTGGCCTTCGCTGGAAGGGGATTGGCCGGGTTTGGGCCAGGTCAGCGGGACATTGGCCTGGCGCTCCCGCGGGCGCACAGGCTGTCCTATCACAACCTGCGTCACTGAGGGGTCAGCGGGCGCCGAGGCGCTTTGGCGAGCTCGCCGGCTCCCGTGGCGACGTTGGCGTCGGGAGGACAGGGGGCGGGGCTGAAAGGGCCGGGTGGGCTCGGCTTACGATCTGCATGCCCCGCTCTGATTGGCTCGTGTTCGGCTGTCTCACGTTGTCGTAGTTTGCTTGGCTCTGGTCGCTTTCTCCTGTCCCCTCCCTCTGGTGTCTGATTGGCCCAAGCTGGCCACAGGCAGGAGCTGCCAAAATGGCTGCCCGTCCTCCTCCAGAGGATCCGTGCCCTTCACCCCTCGAATGCCAGCTGCCCTCTGTCCATTTCCCTGTCGTCCGTCTCTGCGCTCTCTCATTCACACCATCGCTTCCATTCAACGTTAGGACAAAGGCCTGTTTTTCGGCCTGACGTCCATTTACTCATCTCCTTGTGTTTCTCCGCACTTACACCAATACTGGTACAGTCATCTGCAGTCTGTGCAGTGGGCCAGTTTAGTCTAGTTTGGAATGAATGCAGACCAGATGAGATTATTTGGAAATGGATTACAATAGTAAGATTAGGCATTATTTTTTTTTATGCATGTACTAGTTAGTTTTGCAGTTTGCAGTTTTAGCATTTAAATGTCAATTTATTCAAATGTTTTACAGAAGGTGCATTTAGCAGGGCAAGAAAAACACCGCCAGAACTAGAAATAAGCTGCATATATAACATAGTAATGTGTTCCTTATATACATGTATGGCTGAATGTAAAGATAATACCTCAGCTGTATAAACAATTTGCATCACTTGCTCTGTTCTCTAATGTTTATACACTCTGCTCAAAAATCGTGTGGTTGTAGGCCATAATTTTTGGTTCAAGGTCACATTTGGGTTTTGACCTGGAGAACCTTACGCTTCTACCCCTCACAAGCAGTGTGAGTTACGGTCAACTCCTTTACCCGAACACATTTTTTAAGAGAATGTCACATGCCATACGTAACAGCTTACAGCCTGTGAACATTATTAGTCATTATTGTTATACCTGCGGATGCAGGTGAAGGCTATTAGATGTTTGGAAGTCCCTGGGCTCCCACGTACAGCTGATGTTGCGCATTCGTTTTCAAATGCATTGCGAGATTAGGTTTTTTTCCCCGAGTATGCAAAAACTGACAAACTCACGAGCCGATTGGATATTCCACCCTATCAGCGAATCGGCGGGGGCTTCCGCGGAGGCGCTTTGATTAAAGTGCGCCGCGGTCCGCCCGGTCTGCGGCGAAGAACCACTTTTAATAAGGGCCCTGATTGCCATTTCATTAGCTTCAAGGGCGTCCAGGGCTGTCAGCCCTCAGGAAGAAATTACAGGTTGGAGAAGTACAGTCCAGGAAAAAAAGAAAAAAAAACGGTTGAGGGTGTGCCAGGGAGAGAGAGGCGCTGTCAGTTTTCAGGGCTCTGTCGACGTGCGCCCTGGGGTACGATTCGAGAGAGTTGTCAGACGGCGAGGAGACGATCGCGGAAGTTTCTGACTGGGCGGCTGTGCGGCGACTGTGCAGAAGGACGCGTGATTTTTCTGGGGAAGGCATTTTGTTTCACACTTGAGGTTGTTTCGCTGCGCTCCACTGCTTGGTCAAAACAAGTCCTCAGCAGGGACCAGAACCGGTTTATTGTGATGTCTCTGAGACTGACACAGCGAGACACAGCTAAAATGTCTCTTTCCTTCGCTTGTTACATTATTAAAAAGCCAAAGAGTAGGTTCTCTGGAATGGTTTTGTTTTTTTTTTCTTCAAAATTCTAACTCAAGGTTCTAGAACTCTTTCAGTTACCAGCAGGGATTGTGACATCAGCATTAGAAT
>CM077286.1:73454207-73476707 GCA_039654925.1 Anguilla pacifica | reverse complement strand
GTGCCAGCTCCACATGACTGATTCAGCTCGAGGGCCGCTGACGTCAGCGTGAACCTAGAGAGGGATCCGGCACCTCAGACTCATCTCACAGACACAGATTACATCACCTGGGATTCATCTCACAGACAGAGATTACCTCACCTGGGATTCGTCTCACAGATTACATCACCTGTGATTGATCTCGGAGACTACGTCACCTGAGATTCATCTCACAGACAGATTACATCACCTGAGATTCATCTCACATACACAGATTACCTCATCTGTGATTCATCTCACAGACATTACCTCACCTGAGATTGATCTCACAGACACAGATTACGTACCTGCGATTCATTTCACAGACACAGATGACATCACCTGTGATTTATCTCAGAGATTACGTCACCTGTGATTAATCTCACTGACACAGATTACCTCACCTGCGATTGGTCTGGACAGACACAGATTACCTCACCTGAGATTAATCTCACAGACACAGATTACGTACGTCAGAATGTTTACATAACATTTTACCCAAACATGTTCAGGGGCCTGTGTATGAGGTGTAAATACTAGATTTCATCTAGCATGCATTTATCATTATTATTATTATTACTATTGTTATTTACTTATTAATGAATGAACAGAGAACGCAACACAACAGAGAACAACAGATTTCTATTATTTTGGTGAGGAAAACAGCAATTCAGTGTGTCAGTGTTTGGTTTGCTTTGGCTGTTGTTCTGACCCCATAACAAAAAAAAACAAAAAAAACAATGAAGGAGCAGATGTCCCTCCAAACATTCTCCTGTGAAGCGCTACAGTACGCTTTTCTCTTTCTCTTTTTCGCGGCTGGCTTTTCCGTCGGCTCCCGCGGGCTCGGCTATCGTCCGCGAGCGGAACGAGCAGAACGCGGCGAGGCTCTCTCCACAATGCCGCCGTTGTGTAACCGCCGCTCGCTGCCAGGACTGAACAGCGGGGGCCATTCTGCACCCCCCCCCCCCCCCCCCACCATCAATGTTTTTCGGCGTGGGACGCTCCATAGGCGTAGGCGGTACTGTACGCGGTGTAAGCAGTGCCCAGTCTGACGGGTGAACTTCGCGGTGAAGCCGGGGGGGGGGGGGGGGGGGGGGCACCGCGTGAAAGAAAATCTCTGTGCGCAAATCTGCCACGGAGACAAAAACAAACTAGCTGCTGAGAGTCGAGGCACTGTTCAGTCCAACTTCACTTTGTTCGTCCCCTTAGAAGATTATTATGATTATATGTTATTATAAGCAGACAGGACGATAAATATTAATGTAGGGGTGGGTGTAGGGAATGGAAAAGGGTCAGCGTCACATCCCCGTATTCCTGAAGGGGTGTCCTGTTTGTGGCTTGTGAATGTTTGGTCTCCTGCGGCTACGGGACGTCCCAGAGGCACCCAATCAAGGCTGAATAATGTGGCTGGTTCAGGAACCTGATTGGTCCGCAGCCCTGTCCTTCAAACCGTGTTGACCCCCAGTCCCCCACCTGCTGACCCCTGAGCCCCGACCCCTTCTCACAGGAGGGTCGGGCTCTCTGCCCAATCCGGCACTCCGCAGTGCGGCGCCCGCCCAGAAATCTCGCACCTGTGACCTCGCTTCTCCGTGGCGATCCCCCCCCCCCCCCCCCCCCCCAGGTCCCCATTACGAGCAGCGGTAGCACAGTTCAGATCCTCACAAATAAGGGGGCTGTTTTGTCCACCGCACCCCCCGGCCCACTTGACTTCTGGCCCTGGGGGAAGTGGCGGCTGATGGGACCTAACCGCTAATCGGCCCTCTTCATGGCCCAGCGCCCCCCAATGGCGGGATGGCACGGGACGGTTGGGATCGGGAGGGTGTGTGTGTGTGTGTGTCTGAGTGTCTGTGACTGTGTGTGTGAGTGGGAGTGTGTGTGAGTGTGTGTGAGTGAGTCTGTGTTTGTTGGTTGTGGACAAGGGCAGATGCCTGCAAAGGTGGAACGACCCCCCCCCCCCTCCCCCTTCAGGGGCGTGGCCAAAACCCCAGGTTCTCATTGGCTGGAGCACGAGAGGTGTGCTGAGGGCAGTCTTACTGTGGGCTGTTTGAAAATGCAGCACCTGTAACAATCATTTCAGACCCTCCATTACCCTTATCCAGCAACAGCATGCTTGGAGTGGTGAAACACGTGGAGGAATTTACTCCGGCATTTCAGATGGCCATGACTGTGCTATTATATATGCCTGTGCCTTAAATCTGGCACGTATTATTACTGTCTGAATGAAGTACATGTAATTAAAGTACTTTAATCCTTTAGACGCCACTACAGTTCCTGGAGATTTTTAACAACTAAAAAAAAGACCCAGCTATTTTCTCTGATATTCAGAGTAAAACTATTCTTTCAGATGACTGTGCATCATGTCTAGTAATGTATATCATTGAAAATTCTCAGTGATATACGCAATGTTTTCAGATTTAACTGGCATCTACATAGTTAAACCATTTCAATGTGTATTTGACCCAGGTCTAGTATACTGTATATGTAAACAAACTGCTAATATTCACATATGTGCAATATGAAGCTATGGAGAGTTGGCGTCTTGCCTATCACTCAAACCCTTATCCATATAAGGGGTCGGTTTGTGTCACGGGCTGTTATTGGCCTTCCGTGGCATGAACCCGCCCAGCTTCAGGGGCTGGCTTTCCTTCAGCAGGGTGGAAGAGGGGAACTCGGGGACCTCTGCTTCACAACATCTCCAGACTACTTTTGGCAGCAGAACTGCTCCGCACTTAATAAATCTCAGCTCAACTCCCAGAACAAGAGATCAAGCGATACAACGCAACTCACAGAGAGCGAGGCTCGCAAAACGCTAAGAAGCCCAAACAGGAGGAAATCAGAAAGGTCATTTTTTGGAGTCTAATGAGAATATTTTTTACAAAAGAGAGAGCTCAATGTTAAACATAACAAAAAGGGGGGTGAGAGATCGCTGGAGCATCCATGCTTGGCTGCATTGGGGTTTGGTTTGGGAGGCCTGATGTTGTTGTTTCAAAAGCAGCGCATTTATATGCTCTTAAATCAGATTGAGATGTAGAACAGCAACGTGGAAGAAAGCTTGTCTTAACATTTCTTTAGTCTTTCCCTGGCATCGTTGCAATGCTTAAAACAATGTTTCTGAAGCACTTTGTAGTTTATCACATTTGTGTGTCATGTTAAATTAATGCATTACCTAGCTCTGGATAGCAACATGTCCTTCCATACCCTCTAAAACCATCCCTCCCAGGTTTGACAGACCCTCCCTGGTCTGGCGGCTGGTACAGCACCACAGACACACAGTGGCTATGCCCAGCAGTGTAGCCCACTTCCCGGCCATTCATTCTGCTCTCACCACGTCCGTTTGCTAAGAGGTGCATGCTGGGTAGTGACTCGCTCTGTCTGGTTGTTGATTGGCTGTGACTCAGGATGCGGTTGACCAAGGGTGCAATTTAAGGGGGTGGGGGTCTAGGCGGGATAACCCCCCCCCCCAAATAATAGAGCTTGATGATGAGAAAAATATGTTGTTTCCCCCCCCCAAGTATTCAAACTAAAGTTACGTCCTTGCAGTTTATTCTCCCGGCAGAGCTGTGGTTCAGCCACCCTGCTGCTGAGAGGCCAAGGTCAGTCACTCCTCTGCACTCAAACGACCCTCAATGACCCGCCATCTCCTTCCTGCCTACGCCGCCTTGCACAGGAAACCGGGAAAACTTCAGAAATGGGGCGGGGGGGGGGTCCGCAGCGGCATGTCACCTCAGGTGATCACACACTGGGGCTCGTAACTCAAAGGGGAAAAAGAAAGAATTCCTGAGTGGTGTATGCACTGTCAAAAAAAAAAAAAAAAAAAACGTAAGGTATCATTTTTTAACCTCCATGTTTAGTTAAGGACAACACATTTTGTGTTGATTTCAACACAGTGTGTTAGAAGTCACCCTTTGTAAAGCATAAATTGTGTATTTGTACAGCAAAAGCGGTCTCCTTGACGCAAAATGTGTTGAAAGTAACACAAAAGCAGTTACAAGAGAAGTGTGTTGGATATCAACACAACCTCCTCTCAGAGTGCGTGCACCGATTTTGACACTGACTCAGGGTCTCTGTTGCTCCAGTGTGTTCACCAATGGTGTGTTCTGTGTGTGGCTATCCTGCAGCAAACTCTCGTTTTTCTACATTTCTTTCTGGGCTCAGCCGCGGATGAAGATCGCCTCAGCGTGCGCGTCTCCGAGATGTTTGTTCGCAAATGACGAGCGAGTAAATGTTTGTTTAAGGAGCGCAGCTTATTACTTTTTCAATACTGCGGCGCGTTAGGTCGGAGATTTCGTAATCAGCCGTGCCGTGTACTCCCTCTGATTGGATCTGATTCGATGTGTTCGTTTTTCTTTCTTTTTTTACAGCCACCTCCGTGCGCCAGAGAAAAGCTGAGAGATAGACATAGTGCCGGGGCGTCTCTTCAAGTAAATACCGGTGCTGGTATTATTCGTCTTTGAAAGGGCTGACACACGTCGTCAAAACAACGGCTCGGCTTTTTCGGAGACCGGACGGCGGTGGCGCGGGAGGTCGCCGCGGAAACGGAGAAACGAAGCCGGCGGGGTTTCCGCGGCCGCTTGACGGGGACGTTCTTGTCGCGTCATCACAACTGCCACATTCCTTTGTGGGCGGAGTTAGCGCCGCGGCCGGCGCTGCCGCCGGCGCTGCCGCCGGTGGGCTTTTTTCAGCCTGAAAACTCCCATGATCCCTTGCTGCAGGCCCGGGCCTTTCCTGTCCCGATGGAGACTCGGGGCGGGCGTCTGGAGTGGCTCGGGAAGTGCGACGGCTGGAGGATTTAATTAGCTCATTTTAATACCGTAGGCGAGCGCCGTTACAATACAGTTACTGTCCGTGATGCACTTTTTTACACGCCACGTTTAATGGTTTTATATAAAGATCGTCCAATCAAGGCTTTCCGTTGGCGGTGAGCTGTGAGACGCTTGCTTTAGTATGGCCGTCGTTCATTGCCTGACGGTTTTATGTGCAATTTTAAGAGCTCGGCGCAAAGATAACCTTATAAGACAAATACATTAATTTGCTTATATAAATTTTTTGTGCCCACTATGATCGTTTTACATTTAGCTTCACGGGCTAAGCCCTACAGGAATAACACGGTCTAGAGGTAATTGCACTGTTTATGGAAACAAATGCATGGAGGTTATATAAGGCCTATGAGCTGGGGGGGGGTGGGGGGGGGCACAGGGAGGTTAATTTCCTACTACTCAGCTGTTGTGATCCCATGCAATTACTGTCTCTGCCAGCCACAGCACACAGTCTACCTTCATTCTCCTCCAATGGCTGGCAGCCGCAGGAAATGGGCACAGCATCTAATCGTCCTTGAACAGGAAGCGGCCTCCTCCTCCTCCTCCTCCTCCTCCTCCGACATAAAAAAAAACAAAAAAAAAGAAAACAAATAAATAAAGAAAATGAAAAATCTTCGGTAACCTGAGAGAAGAGGCTGGCTGTCGGACGCAGGCGTTACTCACTAGCCTCTTGAGTTCGCTGTTGAACTCTGGGTAATAACCGCGCCTCGGTTGCCGTGCCGACGCCGGCCGGCTTTTAATTCGCTTAATTCCGTAATTATCGATTCCGCCCGTGGGTCAGGCAGGAAAGGTCAGCGCGCTCCGCTGCCGAACTTCATAAAGCGGATTTATGAAATGAACAAAAAAAAAAAAAAAAAAAACAAACCGGGAGGTGGTGGGTTTGGGCTCCATAAAAGAGGACTAATTAAAACTCGAAGCCGACCCCTCTGACACTCGGGCGTTCCGGCGTGAGCGGGAAACACGGGCGCCGGCCGTCCCCCGCGAGATTTGCTCCCAAACTCCCGTACCGCTGACCTTCTGAAAGGAGATCTCGTCGTGTTAACTTTGAGAACTGGCAACCGTTTCACAGAGGAAGGCGGCTGAGTACGCTCTTTGAGATGTGGATTTTATTTTATTTATTCCTGTTGGTGGGGTCTTTTGAGTTGCCTCCTTCATTGTGGTACTTGTCTGCTATCTTTGTCTTGGTCATATCTGATCGTACATCCCTTTATTCAGGAATTTGCCCGTATTTAGACTTCATGTAACTTCAGTTACATTTTACTGTCTTTTGTTTCCGATTTATTTATTGGTTAAATGAATCATCCTGCCAGTTTCAATTCAAATGTGGCTGAGTTGACTCTAGGTGAAGTAATTTGGAAATGTTTTATTGATCAAAAGAGGTCGTCTGTCTATCTTTCCACCCTCTTGTCACCCGCCAGTCTTCCTGTTTTGGCGCCAGCTGTCACGAAAGCCTTTTTTAAATGTGAGTCATGATTTTTTTTTTATTTAATTTTTTTTTATTAAGATCTGTATCAAGGATATTGGGCCTTTGTTCCATGCCATTGAGCAAGGGCTGTTAGCACATCGAGGAGAAGTGTGAGCTGAGATATTTTCTGCAGGACTCGAACCGCTCCCGAAAGGAACCTAGTTGAATATTTACAATGCCCCAGGGAGCCCACATTAGTCTCACTAATGCCGTCGTTTCATGCGAAGTCGCGTCTGAAGCAGGCAAACACATCTGTAATGTTCGTTCCCATATTTCTCCCACCGGCTCGCAAGACAGGTTCCTTTCAGTTTTCATCGCGTTCTGAGGACCATTTCCCCGGTGCTGCTCAAACTCTGCACGGCTGCAGCGCTCCCAGACGCTGCGCTATCAATCTCTAACCTGATGGCTGGAGCGAGCTGGAGTGTGTACGTGTGTGCGCGTGTGTGTGAGTCTATGTGCGTGTGTGCGCGTGTGCACGTGCGCATTTGTTCGTGTTTGTCTGTGTGTGTGTGTGTGTGTGTGTGTGGGTTTGCATACAGTAAGCACACACACACACACACACATGACTCCTTGCACGTGACAGTTGATGCTTTTATTCGGACAGGAAGTGATGTAAGGAATTTCTCTCACTTCTGCTGACCTCATAGCTCTCCCACAGTTACCTGTGTGCAGAGGGGATGCGCCTCCCCACACGCGGGGGGGGGGGGGGGGGGGGGGGGGGGACGACGACTAGGTCCAGGCAGGTCACAGTGGAGGGGGGGTTTGGGGTTTGGGGGGGGGGTTTTGGGACTAGGTCCAGGCAGGTCACAGTGGAGGGGGGGTTTGGGGTTTGGGGGGGGGGTTTGGGACTAGGTCCAGGCAGGTCAGGGCGTACTGTGGCCACAGGCCTGGCCCGTGGGCGGGTCAGTGGGGTCACACTCTGGCAGCACAGGGGCGAAGGAGACGGGCCTGTCGTTCGGGATCAGCACTTTAGCGTGGCCTGGTGGGGTTGGGGGGGCGGGGGGAGGAGGGGGGCAGGGGAGCAGGGGGTCTGACAGTCTTGCCCGTGGGACCCCCAGAGTCACAGTTATGCAGAGTCACACACACACACACACACACACACACATCGCACTGATGCAACCCCACTGTGGTCAGGGCAACTGAACTTTCCACATGTAACACATGCACTCACATCACTCACACACACACACACACTCACACACTCATGTCAACAGCAGCAGCTCTTTCCCACACTTTGTACTCAGTGGAAGTGGGCTACACATACACACACACACTCACACACACTCACACACTCACACACTCGCTCGTGTCACACTTTGTACTCAGTGGAAGTGGGCTACACACACTCACACACTCGCTCGTGTCACACTTTGTACTCAGTGGAAGTGGGCTACACACACACACACACACACACACTCACACACTCGCTCGTGTCACACTTTGTACTCAGTGAAGTGGGCTACACACGCTCACGCCAGCAAACAGGAAGCAGTGCTTCATCACAGCAGGAGACATACAGTCTGCATCGTGTTCTGCACTGCCTCAGACACATGAGAGAGAATTTATTAAGCTCCCGGTCACTTAACCCACTTTATTAGCTTCTGCATGTCTGCTTCTCTCGAATTATTATTATTATTATTATTATTATTATTATTATTATTATTATTATTATTATTATTATTATTATTCCTGCCATTTCCCTTGTCCAAGGCACTGGCCTCAGAACTGGAGTTTGGTCCCCGGGCGCTGCACTGTGGCTGCCCACTGGTCCTAAGTAGCTAGGATGGGTCAAAAGCAGAGGACAAATTACCCCACGGGTTCAATGAAGTAAAGTATAACTAATAGCTGGTAGCGTACTCACTGATGGCCTCTTGGCCTTCCTACCCTCCAGAAGATGGAGCTTCCATGTCTCTAACGCACCAGGTGAAGAGACACCTGGTGACTCCCACTCTGATGTCACTGTAGGGTGGAGACATTTTGTCGATTCCCATCATCTCTGAAAAATATGGCAGACATGCAGGGGAGTTGTGGAAGGGGAAGTTTAAGGCACAGGGCAGGAGGAAGGATGTTGAAGTTTGGAATAGTGGAAACAGGGAGCGTGCTTGTGTCCCGCTGCTAAGTCTTTCCTCTCCGACCATGCAGATATGACCAACAGCAGCTGTGACCAGCTTGCCACTCAAAAAGTAGCAAGTGTCACAGGCAGGGATGTGTGTGTGTGTGTATGTGTTTGTGTGTGAGTGAGTGTGTATTTGTGTGTGTGTGTGCGTGTACGTGTCTGTGTATGTGTGTGTGTGTGTGTGTGTGTGTGCGTGTATGCGTTTGTGTGTGAGTGAGTGTGTATTATGTGTGTGTGTAAAACCACAAGCCATTCTGACCCTTTCAGGTCATTGCATTATGCATGGATAACCCACGCCCCGTGGTCCCATGGAGGAAAAAAAAAAAGAAAAATGAAACCTTTTTCCCTTTCCCTGTTAAATCATTAATAACTTACACAGATTGTTCCTCTAAAATGTGATTTTGCAGGAAAGCAATAAGAGTGTGATGCTTTGTTCAGGTTATATTACATTATTGTCTGTGAGGAGCTTGGGTGGGCCTGGGGCAGGCAACAGTGTGTGGCACAGAGGAGGAAGGAGCGTGTGTGTGTGTGTGTGTGTGTGTGGGGGGGGGGTTGTGCGTGTGTGTGCATATGTAGGCGTGTGCGTGTGTGCCTGTGTGTGTGTCTGTGTCTTTTGGTTTGTGTGTGTGTGTGTGTACGCACTCTTATTATGAAAGCCAGAATTCAGGCATGAATGCACGCCACCTCCAATCCCGACGCAGGTACGACTCGGCAGGCCTATCGTATGCCAGCCCGCGGGCTGCTGTCCAATGGGGAGCAAGCGGAGAGGAAGCAGCCGTTCGGCGCGCGGTCCTGCCCGGCTCTCGCCCGGCTGCTGCCGGGGGCTCTGCGCTTTCCGGCTGTTTTTTTTTTAATGCCTTTTTTCGCCCGCGGAGCTCAACACGAGCCTTTCTGTGGGGAGCAGGCGCCGGCCACCGTAAAACCAAAACCCTTCGTGTTTACACCACGACGGCTTTGATTCAGCCGCAGATTCAAGGAGCCCGGTTTCTCAGCTTTTAGCCGTTCCGCGCGGTAACTCCAGAGTCAAACCGTGCCCTCCCACCGCAAGCACTGATGTCCTTTCCGTTTGTGGCTCCTTATCGAACAGACTCTAACACGGACTTTCTACGAACGCTGCTCTTTTTTAAACACCGCTAATCCTTTTCCACGAAGGAGCCAGGTTTACCCGTAGCTAACTCTGAAATGCAGCGCAGAACAGACGTAACTCAGGTGACATTTTGTGTGTCTCCCTCGTCAAATTTTCACGTGCCCTCAGGCTCCATTTTCCGTTTAGGCGGGAAACGTGCCGGTAGCCTAGCGACGCGCTTGGGTAGCCTAGCGATGCGCTTGGGTAGCCTAGCGATGCGCTTGGGTAGCCTAGCGACGCGCTTGGATGCGGATACGCAGTGTTGTTGAAACAGAGATGGCGGTGGCGGCGGGCTCCGCGTGTCGTCGTTCGCGAGCGTTCCGGCAGCTTCTCCGGCACTCAGCTGTGTGCGGAAGGAACGCAGAACTGCCGGAGCCCAAACGCCCCCCCCCCCCACCACCCGCGCTTCCCCCTGCCGTTCCCCTGCCCAAATTATCCCCAGCACTACCCGCTACTTCCCCGTGCTTAGCGCCAGATGGAGGGGGGGATTGCTTTTTTTGAGCTTTATTCATTGTGACTTGTCTTTCATTAGCGCTCTAATTTCTACGTCGGGAAACATAACTGCCGTGAGCAGAGGGTACGAAACTATTACCGGAATATGCAGGTTATCATCCAACCCCCTCTTCTTCTGATTCCTCGCCATTTTTTTTCCACCTGATACCGCCAAGGAGCTGTCTAGCTGATATGTGTGTACCCTACTGAAAATCGCTGGGATTCTAAGCTGGTTTAGGATGGTTTTAGCTGTGTTTTACACACTTCTGGCTGGTCAGAGCTGGTCTGTGGCTGGTCAAAGCTGGTTAAAGCTGGTTAAGCTGGTAGAGTAAGCTGGTGGTCGAACTAGTGCAGAAGTTGACTGTATAAGCTGGCCAGCTGGAGAACATGTGGTTGACTAGCTAAAAGTCTTGAAAACAGAGCTTACACCAGCTTGACTAGGCTGGTTTAAGATTGAATTTTCAGCAGGGTACTGTATGTACATTGCAGTGCTTGCCAGGTAGATACACTATATCTAACTTAAACTGAATATATAACTTACTTAAGGATTTCCGGAGCAGTGATATTGGTTATACACCCATGCATATTTTTCTCAGTGTTTGACAATAAATCCATGGTCACATGCTCATGCAGACCAGCCATGTGGTATAGAGTTAAAGCAGCTATTGTAGATAATGCTAATTAACCGCAAGTTAAGCTGTGTACTGAACGAAACACCAAAAGTACAAAAGTACCGACGTTGAAAACTGCATTCTTCTGTCAGCATTTGCTTTGAAAGAGTGTTACGTTTATTGCGACTTTAAAAGACAGCAGACGGTTGTGTGAAGTCAATTTACAGAGATTAACTGCCAGGCTCCTTGCAAATTTCCGCCAGTGTTAGCCCCCTTTTAAACTGACTGCTGCGTGTGAATAAGACAGATTAGAAACCCGGAGAACTAGTCTAAACCCAGAGAAGAATGATGAGCTCTGTGTGAAGTCCCTGTGTACAGGAAAATGCCTTCCCCCACCCTGCAGAAGCTCCTGTGAACAGACAGGTTATACCTCTCCTTTACGGGACGTCCTGACAGCAGGGCACGCATACAGGTGAAGAACAGACAGCGGTCAGTGCTCCCCCACCGCCCCCACGGCGATCGATGGTCCCATGCAGGGGAAACCAATTCGGGCCCTTGGCTGACAGAACACGGCCTCTTAACCTCCCCTCACCCCCCTGGCGTGTGTCTGCAGAGGGCTTCTCACCACTCCGCCCGCCCCCCGCCCCCCCGCCCCCTGCCCCCAGCCACAGATTAAAGGCGGTCAAACCGCACAACGTGGTTTCCCGGAGTCTCTGAACCATGGGGGTGAGCGTTCGTAGGGTCGGCCCGAGTGTGTTTTTGGTCAGCGTGCGGCGCTGGCGTCCGCACTAATGGAATCATAATACCGGACGCAGAGGCGACAGCTGTTTCCGTGGGCAACCGCTACCCCAACTGTTTATGCTACAGTGGCTCGCCATTGGTCGAGCCTGGAGGGTCAGTTGAGGTGTTTCTTTTTTCCTATTTTTAATTCATTTATGTATTTATTTTGTATTGGTGTGAAGCAACGTGGCTTAAAGCACGAGTGCGCCCCCTATGAAGAGCGTGAGGTATAGCAGCATGCAGGCCTGTGTCTGTGATGTATGGCCACAGGCACAGAGAGGCGATAGGATCCAAGTTTAGAGTGGCTGGAATGACAGATGCACTCTGATTGTGAAAGGGCTGTTGTGCGTTTGTGGCGTGTTTGATTCTGACAGATGAATTACACAGCAAGAATTGAATTAGGCTTATGTTTTACTTTCCTTGGCTTTTCGCTGTCTAGCGATAAAGTTTAATTCCAGTGGGAGTCACACACGCGTATGCGTACAGGCACACACGCACACGCACACACACACACACACACACACACAGTCTCACACACACACACCACACACACATGCATGTGTACAGATGCACACGCACACACACACACACATGCATGCGTACAGACACGCACGCACACGCGCACACATATGCGTACAGACACATACACGCAAACACACAGACATACACAGTTACACACACCCATGCACACACACACACACAGTCTCACACACACCTACACACACACACACACACGCATGCATACACACCTGGATTCAATAAAGCTTATCAAATCATCGTAATGAAAAGTGTTTTTCATCCATTTGTTCATGCTTTTGCCCATTAATTAAAAATGCTTCCTGAATTAATACAGGGCTCTGTCATTTTTTTCTGTTATCTCCTTTTGTATTTCCACCATATACAGAGAACATACAAAAGTATCATTGTGACAGTGTCTCTGAAAAAAGCGTGAATGTGAAATGTGAATAAAATTGAATTGAACAGGACTGTTCCCCTGCAAAATGGCTTGCTAGAAATGATTGAATCCAGGTGAACACTTGATTAGTGCGTGGTATCGCCTAATTCAAATATGGGTTGTTTTTGCTTGAATAACGCTCTCTCTAACTAGCACGCGCTGTGCTTTAATACAGGGGTAGGGCTGGTATTGAATCACTCACTGTGTAAATGAGGTGCACTGCTGTTTGTGGGGCTGTTTAACCGACCAGCTAATTGTATGTGTTTTCAAGGATATGAGTCACATCTAGGACCTTTCTGTTTTTTTCTTTCATTTATGCTTTTGCTCAGAGAAGCGATGGTATAAGAAACAATTAGTGCAATCAGGGACACAGAGTGGGGGGAACTGGGACACACTGTCCCCGGCCCAGGCCCAAGGGGGGCCCAGGATACGGAGTGTAACTATTTTTAATTTGTTACAAAATACATTGCCATGATAGGAGCTGTGATATCCCAAATTATTTGGTCCGGGGTTTGAGAATTCATAGCTGCAGCCTTGAGTGAGTTGATTATAAATAATAGTTTTTTACTCCAGCTCTTGTAGTGAATGAATCAGACCAGAAATGCAGTTTCAGTAAGTCGAGTGTTTTTACAACATAAAATCGTTATATCCAGTGTGCAGTCTGTAAAATAATATGAGGAGCCAGTAATGGGAGAATAGCAAGCAGTTGTTGACAAGCAGCTTAGCTTAGCATCGTCCCACATCTCCACAATGGCTTCTAAAGCGAGGAGGAAGATGGGAGGAAGAGCCCTCCCTAACGACAGGCCGGAGGCGCAGTCGTGCCAGATGTTCCTCGGCCTAATACCGCCCCCCCCCCCCCCCCCCCCGTACCCCCCCCCCCCCCCCCCCCTCGGGCTCAGCCGCGATCGCGGCGGATGAAATAATTAGCAGCTCCAGGTCCCCGGGGCACCGCGGACCATCCAGCCACCAGAGAAGCTGTGAAATTGAGGCGAGCGTAGATATCCCTGACGGGCCTGCCCGGGCACTACCCAGGGAGAGGCGTACGTGGGGGGGGGGGGGGGGGGGCAGTGAGGGGGGGTCACCTGAGACACATCCAGCCCTCTGCTGATTGGAACATTTGATGTGGTGATGATTGGAGAGCGATTGCCAAGGGAACGGCGGATGCGGGTTTGGATGGCGCCGACTCCCTTGGTGAATGTCTCTCCCTCCTCCATGTGAAATGTACCCGATGCCACTCTGCGATGACACGTAATCTGGGGGAAGGCGTTTGGTTGCTGTTGCACCTTTCATGTCAGCCTAGCAATATCAAGGTTTTGCTTTTCTTTTTTTTTTAATGGCAGAATGAAGGGCAATTTGAAGCCCAGAGAAAGTGTCTGATTGGATGTATAAAGCAGCCTCTTAAGGCCCCTGTGTGTGCTTGGTATGACCACCTGAACATGCATTTGAATTTTTAAAACGGATGTAACATTTGTACTTGTAAGTCATTAAAGGCTATTTCAGCATCCCGTGAGATAAAGATCTGAAATGATAGTTGCAAGTTAAACTGCAAACACATCTTCAGTCATAATCCTAGGAGCCTACAGTATGCGGATGAGCCTGCATGGGCTGCAGCATCAGTGCTTATCTTGCTAGGAAGCTTCAGTGCAAAATTGGCTGCAGGTGCCAAAAAACTGAGGTTTTATCCAACAAAGTAACCAAAATAGCCCTGTAGGGAACCCTAAGGCAGTTGGTCAGACCTCTTTGAAGAGCACAAGAACATCTTTTGGTCAGTGAAGACATACCAGGGTTCGAATAGATCCCATAGCCGAGCTCTGGCTGTGAATATTTGCTACAGAAAAAAAAAAGAAAATAATAATTTCTGCTAGAGTGCGGCGAGCAACGGTTCATCATAATGCACGGGACGTCAGGCTGGGCCTTGCTGTATTCTGAGCTAATTGTGTTAATGCTCAACAGGCCTTGCAAGTTGCCTTGGGTAAATACATCAGCCAAATAGTAAAGTTTGGGAGGGGGAGTGAAATCCCTGTCAGCAGTGAGGAAGTGAATTTGAAGAAGTTGTCGTGAGAAGTCTGCAGTAAACAATCGCGCAACGGCGGCGGGTCTCGATCAATGAATAATTTAAAAGTTAACAGAAATGGATTCAATAAATATACATCTACCCTGCCATGTTGCATTAGCACGCCGAACCGCTGCGACAATTAAGAGGATCTGAAATGTTAGAAATGAACAAAACCTCAGCGGACAGCGATGTGAGCGCTCTCTGCATACGCCATTCTAACCCGTATAATGAAGAAACTGGACGGAACACGGAAGCAAAGCATTTTGCTTTGTAACTGTAAACTAGTCTGTCACGAAGGTTTAATGTATAAAACAACGGCAGGCCAACCGCATTTTGTACAGTGACAAACTTATTTTGAAGAAATTATTTCAGACAAGCCCTGTTCTGTATTTTTTTTTTTTTTTTATCCTTTATTCGCTGTATTTTGTGCTGAGGAATTCAGTTTGAGAAATGTTGGTGGAAAAAAAAAACAGCTGTCACAGGTAAAATATAGGTTTGTGTTAGCTTCATATTTGCAATGAATTGTGAGAAGTCGTGCTATTCTAAAGGGAAAGTGTAATAAAAATAGCTTGAAACAGCAAACTTCATAAGACCAGAAACACTCAGCTGTCAATATTAAAAATGGAGAAGGTCAGAGACTCATAAACTCCAAAAAAAAAACAACTCCATTTTTTACAAAGATCAAAGATCCAGAACAATATTCAGAAATATCAGTCACAGGTGGAACTTTCCTCCAGTGATCATCAGTCAGTCTTGAACTACAAATGACCACTGTAGGCTTTGTGTGGTTGCAGACCAATCAAGAGCCTGCAGACTATAGAGGAAGCCAACTCCTTATCTCAGCATCCAGGGGCCTAAACCCACCCTTCCTCTCAGCCAATCACATTCTGTGTCACCCGTCATTCAATGCTTCTAGAGCGCTCCACTCTCACAGCACCAAAGCATTCACTGCAGAAACTTCCTGAAAGAAGAATCGGATAGCACCACAATCCTCATTAAGACCTCATTAGAACAAGGGCCTGCATTTAATTAAGACCCGTCTTTAAATTTAAATTACAAATAAACGCAAGTGTGTGTTTTCTTCCTCACAAACACTGTATACGTTCAAGTTATTAACTTATCAAGTTATCAAGCTGTGTTTGTGAATTAATAAATAGTTAAACATGTACTCACACATGCAGTACAGTATTTGTCAGGGAGAGTCGAAGAAAAATGTTGATTGAAGCCAGGATGATATCTGAATGCCATGGATGTGGTTTTGTGGACTTGCTTTTTGTTCAGCTGGAGACGAGAGTGTTTTTCTTCATGAACATCGCAGAAAAACCTTCCTAGCCGAACCCCAGTCTCTGTGTAGCATGACAACTGTTTTTGTTTTTATTATCTCTGGCAATATTTAGCAGATTTTAGTCTTTTGTAAATTAGACTATAATTCTTTGCACTGTAGTGCTTTCCTATTGAGTTCTCCGGTTCTGGAAACCGGTATCAAAATGAATTTTCAATCAAACCCTGTGTCACCAAACCAACACTGTCTGTGACTCAACACGTATGACATACTGTGGGCAAAAGCAAGGAATTATGGGAAATAAGACTCCTGGTCACCAAAACTACAAAAAAACAACAGTTTTCTTTCTTTTTTTTCTTCACTGCAAGACAGAATAATAATATGTGTGAGGCTGACAGATTTAGAGGCTCAGTTCCTGAGACATTTAGTAGCATCGTTGTATTCACAGCGGCCAGGCACTCTCGGGGCGTGACAGTCGGTCGTAATGTGGAGTGTTATGAGATTCATGCACGTCCGACTCGGCGAGGTAATCCTTATCCTCATTGTGCAGCGCGTAGCCTTCCCCCCCGCGGTTATCTGGAATGGCCGATGCGCCTCCTCTCCTCGCCGTCCCGCCGTAACTGTCACCCTCGCGCGGTCGTCCCGCTCAGCGGGTGACAGGTGATCGTATTTTGCGCACGGACGGCGTGTTGTTGAGGCGGCGGCTTCTGCGCCGCTATCCAGCGCTGTTCGCCAGGCTGCGTGGTGTACCGTATACAGGAATACAGCACAGTACTTACCCAGATTCATCCATCCATCCATTCATTATATATACCTGCTTATCCTGAGCAGGGTCCATCCATTATCTATACCGGCTTATCCTGAGCAGGGTCCATCCATTGTCTGTACCCGATTATCCTGAGCGGGGTCCATTCATTATCTATACCCGCTTATCCTGGGCAGGGTCTATCCATTATCTATATCCGCTTATCCTGGGCAGGGTCTATCCATTATCTATATCCACATATCCTGGGAAGGGTCTATCCATTATCTATACCCGCTTATCCTGGGCAGGGTCCATCCATTATCTATACCTGCTTATCCTGAGCAGGGTCCATCCATTGTCTATACCGGCTTATCCTGAGCAGGGTCCATCCATTATCTATACCGGCTTATCCTGAGCAGGGTCCATCCATTATCTCCAACCGCTTATCATGGGCAGGGTCCATCTATTGTCTATACCCGCTTATCCTGGGCAGGGTCCATCCATTATCTATACCCCCTTATCCCAGGCAGGGTCCATCCATTATCTACAACCACTTATCCTAAACAGGGTCCATCCATGATCTATACCCGCTTATCCTGAGCAGGGTCGCTGGAGGTGCTGAAGCCTGTCCCTGCGTGCATTGGGGCGAGAGGCAAGAATGCACCCTGGACAGGCCGCCAATCTATCGTAGTACCCAGATTCAGTGGGACGGAATGAAAGCTCCCTCCCTCATCCCCCCCACCCACCCCCCCCCCCCCCCACCCCTTCCACCAGTAGTACTGCCCGTGGGATTCCACAGAATTAATGTCTTCCCAGAGCCTATTCAAGATCTCTCACCACCACTTTGACACTTAATCAGCCCCCCCCCCCCCCCCCGCCCCCCTGCCCCCCCCCCCCCAGAACATCCTTACTAAAGCACAAGCGGTTTTACAATTTATTGTTGAGTGCACCATTATATTACGAGCAGAGGGTTTGCGCGTGACTTGATAAGAATATAGATTGCCACAGCGTGCGTTTGGGTTCCTCGTTCTCATTCCACTCTGATTACATCTGTCGCGCGGCTGGGCTATATCTTTTAAATGTCAGATTTCTGGTATTTACATCCCTGCGCTCAGCATTAAAACAAATTATTATTGATTCCGGGCACGTTGAATGTACGATAGGCTGCATCGCATTACGAACGGTGCACAATAACTCAAGAAGAAGAAGAAGAAGAAGAAGAAGAAGAAGACAAAAAAATACCCCACTGAATCAACGAGTCACATTGCATTAAACCGGGGGAACGGGGGAGAGAACGGTGACACACGCTGGTGTGGGCGGCGGCCGTCTTGTTGTTCCGTCCAATCGCTCTTGATGGAACTCAAAGGCAAGAGAGGGAGGCAATCAGACTCCAATTTAAATGCCGGTCCTTTTCCGTGCCGTCGCGGCGACGTCTTTCATACATAATAAACACGAGGCTAATGTGCTCCCGCCGTACGCGCGGCGCGCCCGCATGGGAATAAATTGCGACGTGTTCGCCGGCGGGGACGAACACGCATCAGCATATGGTAATGCGCACGGGCGGCGAATGCGATGGCAGACGTGTCACTGTGGCCCGCGTGGGTACTCTTTCCCTGTAGGGTTCACACAGGGACTGGCCATACGGAGCAGGAGGAGGTCATAGCCTCTTTCCTGCAGGTCCTTACAGGGACTGGTCATATAGGGCAGGAGGAGGTCATAGCCTCCTCCCTGTACGTTCACACAGGGACTGGTCATACGGAGCAGGAGGAGGTCATAGCCTCCTCCCTGTACGTTCACACAGGGACTGGTCATACGGAGCAGGAGGAGGTCATAGCCTCTTTCCTGTAGGTTCTTACAGGGACTGGTCATATAGGGCAGGAGGAGGTCATACTGTAGCACTTCCCTGTAGGTTCATACAGGGACTGGTGATATAGGGCAGGAGGTCATAACCTCTTCCCCGTAGGTTCACACAGGGACTGGTTGTATCGAGCAGGAGAAGGTCGTAGACACTTTCTCTGTCCTATGAGGTGGGTGGGGTTTAAAATACTATTTTTCCTGTCCTACAAGGTGGGTGAGATTTGAAATTAGAGGTCATGAAGTTCCAGATTTTTTCTTCCTCCTCCTCATCATCTTCTCCTTTGTAGTAGCATTAGTGGCAGTAGTAGCAGTACCGGTAGCAGTAGTAGTGGTAGCAGTAGTAGCAGTAGAATTAGTGGCAGTAGTAGCAGTAGCGTTAGTAGTAGCAGTAGTACTAGTAGTGTTAGTAGCATTAGCAGTAGTGGTAGCAGCATTAGTAGTCATACTTTTATTTATTTATTTATTTAACTGTTGGTTATCCAAGTGTTTATGCATACATAGATAGGCATGAGCATGCATTGTCACAACCCAGGTCAAGCGTATGACAGACTCTTAATATCTAGGGAGAAATATGGAAAGATTCCTGAAAGAATGAAATGGATCAGGGGACACGTGGATTCATTTGCTTTCTCTCCTGATCCCACTTGCGTGCGATTCTGAAATCCGTTTCTGTAACACTGCACCATTTTCCATGCTTGAGCTAGCTGAGGCTCTGGACGTGGACAGCTTAAGCAAATGGCAACAGCGCCGTGGAAATGCCCTTAAGTCAGATCTTGGAAGTGGCAGCTTTGAGTGGAAGCCTGTTTTTTTCCTTCTCCTTTTTAGAGAACAATATTCCCCAGCAGCACTCCCCTTTCCTGAAACCCAGCCAGCCAGTGCCTAACTGCGTGCTACATTACCTACAGGACTCTTATGGAGGTGTAGAGAAGCAAGCAGCCGAAAATTGGCTGGGACGAGCCATTAATCCCCCAAACCCCCCCCCCCCGCAACACCCCCCTCCCCAGCCCACCCCCCCGCCCACCCCCATGGAAGTGCCCTCCACCTGTGCTTCTCTACGGCAGGTGGCTTCCAGACGGCTGCTGAAAAATCATTTCCATTTTCAGCAAGGTAATTCCACCCCCTAATACCCACCCACTCCACCCCCCCGCCCCCCAAAGAAAAAAAGAGAAAAACGTGAGGGGCCTTCCTAATAGGAAAGGAAAGAGGACGGAAGGGGGGGTGGGCAGGTAGCGGAAGGTGTAATTGATGGCGACCGTCGGGATATGCGACTGAGATTCATGGCGCGGGCCAGGCGAAGGGACACGGCGAGCTTTAAGCATGAAGGATACCGCGTGACACTCTGACACGCCGGGGGGGGGGGCGGCGGGGGGGGGGGGGGGGGGGTTGTAATTGATGGCCGGGGGAGGCCTGGTGCTTTAGATCCAGTGTGGGAATGATAACGAATTATTTTAATCGCGACTAACCCCCCCCCCCCCCCCCCCACCGTGTATGTGCGTCCGCCCCAGGACCCCCCGCCGTTCGCGGTCGCACGAGAGGAGAAGATTGCGGTGACAGAACCCATTTCGCTCGACACGTGCGCGCCGTTCGTCGACCGACCGATTTCGACCCGTTTTTCGACACGTTCCGACCCGACCGGCCAAGCCGATGAATTTGACTGATGAAGAGCGCTTTCAAACGGGTCACTTTTTGGGGCACAGTTTGGGCGGACGAATAAAGCTTGAGGAGCTTACAGAGCTTAGGAAGGCAGCTTGAGGCGGCCTAACGCTGCTGCTGTCCTTGCTTGTTTCGCGCCGGGTGAGACTGGATCATTTGCTGCGCCATCAGCACCTACAGCACCACCTGCGCCTTCTCGACGGTGTCGGGAAAGCCTCACGGCGGGATCGGCTGTCAGGCGTTAATTCCGCGTTTGATTGAACTGTTCCGGGCTGTCTCCGGGTGACTTAGCTTCCCATGAAACGTGGGATCACGGCTTTCCGAACGTTCCTAAATCCCTTTCCTCCTCAAAACGCGCTTCTTTACCTCCACAGCTAGGCTCCTGGGCCAGACATGAAAGGCGGCCCACCGGAATTTCGCCCACCTTTCGGGTGCGATTCTCCAGGCCTAATTAAATGATTTCCAGGTCCTTCTTTTGGAGGGACAGCTACAAGGGGTGGAGAGATTCAAGGTCAATAGACCAAGGATAGTGGAAGAGAGAGAGAGATAAAAGGGTGGTTTTATAACTGCCTGCTAGAATGCCTGTACCTTCAGCTTTCAAATGTGTGGACTGGCAGTTGGTCGTAACGTTCCTCCCGGTGAAATTACTTGACCGTCTCTTTTTTACGGATGAAAATCCTCCACGGAATCTTCTGCTCTTCGGATTAAGTAAATTCCAAGCCGGCCGAACACATTTACAGGTGTATTATCTACATCTAGGATTGAATGACAAACAGAGTAGCCCATTTATCATGATTTAACTGTGTTGCTGGGGTCCAGTTGGGTTATGGACAGTATCAGTGTTTTGTATTGGAAGATACACGTTTGTAATTTGTAAATTTTTTTGTTTGTTGATGAAACTGCCATAATTAAGTTCCCCTTAATGTACTTCGGGCAGAATCTTGTTCTCTTATTGTGGACAGTGGCACCATTTTAATATCATGTCCTCCATATCAGCCCAAATACACTCACTCAGTCTCTGATGTCTGTTGCTCCTGGCCCAGTTTGAATTTTTCCTGAAAGTACCAGCAATTCAAATTTAAAAACACCAAAAAGCATGATTATCCACGCGCCCCATGATTATTCTCCATTGTGCTGTTATAACTGTGTAATATCACGGTTATAAGCCAGTCAGATGCCATCTTCATTTCAGTGTAAACACAGCCCATTGCACCTTCTCCTGTGCTGATGGAAAGCATTATCTTCACCCCCCCCCAACAGAGAGAGTGAGAGAGAGAGGGGAGAGAAAGAGAGAGAGAGAGGGAGAGGGGGGAGAGAGAGAGGGAGAGGGAGAGAGAGGGGGAGAGAAGGAGAGGGAGAGGGGAGAAAATGCAGTCTGGCAGTGAGGTGGATTATGGGTAATGAGGCATGGGACATGGTGTTCAGTCCCGCCAAGCGTTCTCCGCCACGGCCTGCTGGCTCACACGCTCGCTGAACCGCGGAGGCCAGGATTAGCCAATGGCAGAGATCCTGAGACAGGGAGGAGGAGGGGGCACACACACCCCCTGACAGCACACACACACACACACACACATACACCCTGACAGCACACACAGCCATCACACACACATACACACACACCCTCACAGCACACGCACACATACACACACAAACACACTTCCCCTGACAGCACACACAGCCATCACACACACACCCCCTGACAGCACACACAGCCATCACACACACATACACACACACCCTCACAGCACACGCACACATACACACACAAACACACTTCCTCTGACAGCACACACAGCCATCACACACACAAACACACTTCCCCTGACAGCACACGCACACACACACAGCCATCACTCACACATACACACACATGCACACCCTTACAGCACACACACACACACACACACACACACACACCCTTACAGCACACACAGCCAGCGCCCACACAACACACACACACACGCACACACAAACATACCATTACAGCACCCACACATGCACACATACACACATGCAGGCACACACACACCCTTATAGCACATACACACACACCCCCTTACAGCACACACACAAAAACACTCTTTCCCTGACAGCACACACAGCCAGCACTCACACAGACACAGACACACAGATACACACATGCAGACACACACACATACACACACACACACAAGCACACACACATACACACATGCAGACACACACACACACACACACACACACACACACACACACACGCAAGCACAGGCACACACACACACACACACACACACACAAGCACAGGCACACACACGTGCAAGCATTCGGTCAGCACAGCTTATCTGTGTGCTGTACGGTTCTTTGATAACCAGCGCAGCATTAAGCAGTGCCCACACTCACACACAGGAGAGGGAAGAGGGCCGGGGGGGGGGGGGGGGGGGGAGTATCGCCACTCAGAACACTCAGAACACTACCCCTACCCTTCCCAAAATAACCCCCCTCCATCCACTTCCAGCAGCAGGACTGCTCAGATAACCCTTTCCCGGAC
>CM077286.1:73416707-73449207 GCA_039654925.1 Anguilla pacifica | reverse complement strand
GGGTGGGAACGATAGCTTGCCTCCTGTTTGATAATTCTAATGAAAAAAAAGAAAGGAAGAAAAAAAAAAGGGGGGACCAGTTGGGGAACTGGCATTATTTGACTCTGCAGAGGAGGCTCTAGAGTCAGATAAACAGGGGGGGAGGGGCGGGGGGGTGACTCACTCGCAGGGAACACACACGGGGTCTTGGATCGTTGGTTTCGGATGAGGGACCGTCCTCAGTCCCTGATACCAGCTTCACCGTGCCCCTCCCCAGGTGGCCCCAGCCCCCCCCACGCCGGCGGTGCCCCCCCCCCCCCCCCGCGCCACGTGGCCTGCCGTTTGATGGTTTGCCGTGTGACAGGCTCCAGTCGGGCGTGACGAGATCCAGGGAAGGGCTTGTCACTCCTGTCACCGTGGCGACTCCTCTGTCCGCGACGACGATGTGGCTTTGAAACCTACCCACCACCCCCCCCAACCCCCCCCACCCCAACCCCTACCTTGCTCGCGGTCTTCAAGCTTGACCGACGAAACATCACTAAAAAAGCCGCCGTCTTCGCCCTGTGAAAGGTAGGCCCGAGCGCCGGGCCGGCACCACCGCTGGCACGAGTCCACGGCTCCGCTCGTCTTCCCCCCTCCCCCGCCCTCTTTAATCCGGCCGAGTGGAGCCATTTTGTTTCCGGTGAGATCGCGGGGGCTTTCCGTCGGGCTGTGTGGAGTCTCGCGGCGGAGAGAGGGAATAAAGACTTTGTTTGTTTTCCGGAAGCTTCCTCCTCCTGTGCGCCGGGCGTTTCTCCGTCGGCGCGCGCGGTGGACCGGGCCTCAACGGGGGGGGGGGGAGGCCCGCGCGAGCGAGCGGGTAGCGGGCACCTCCGGGGGCGCAGCGGGCAGCGCCAGCTGACGGAGCAGATGGCGCAGGACCCGGACCGCGGAAGGTGTTTGATGGGTGGAAATGGCCGCGGTTAATTACTTGTCAAGTCGGTTGGCGGGGCGGGCGCCAATGGGAGGGGGGGTTGGAGTGAAAGAGGGGGAGTGGGGCTTGTCTGTTCCTGTGCCTGGGGCCTCTCCTCACCCCCCCCCCCCCCCCCGCCCCCCGCCCCTGGCAGGCCGGGCCATCCGGTGCATCTGCATTTCACAGCTCGCTGGGCGGCGATCGACGCTCTCCCCGGTGTGCCGCGCTTTGCCCGGCGGCCATGTTTGTTTGATGCCCGTGCCGCCGCCACCGCGGCCTCCTCCGCGGCCTCCTGTACAGCCGAAACCCTGGCCTGCGTCCCTTCCAGCTCCGCGCTGCCAAACCAGCCAACGAGCCAATGAGCCAAGGGGCCTCCCAAAGACTGTACGCAGCAGCAAATAGTGCTCATTCAGTCAAAATAACAAATAAAAAGTATTTTATTTCATTATTTAAATAAACAAAATTAAACGTAATTTTCTATGAATAAGGTAATACGGTTATAGACAATGTGTGTGTGTGTGTGTGTGGGGTGGGGTGGGGGGGAGGGGGGGGGTGTAGTACAAGATGAGTGTATCAGGCCTGGAGATTGCTGCTGCTGTTACTGAATGTGTCATACGCGAATTCAGTCATGTTCACCTTATCGCTGATCTTATCCATGTCAGACTGGCTGTGGGCAGGTCCTCCTCAGAGAGCCTGTGCCTGTGTGTGTGTGTGTGTGTGTGTGTGTGTGTGTGCGTGCGCTCTGCCGTCACTGATGCCCCCCCCCCTGTTTCTCAGCAGTATGCGCTGGGACGGAGAACAAGCTGAGCACGCTGTCGGACCTGGAGCAGCAGTACCGCACCCTGCGCAAGTACTACGAGAACTGCGAGGTCGTCATGGGCAACCTGGAGATCACCAGCATCGACCGCAACCGCGACCTGTCCTTCCTCAGGGTACGGAGCACGCGCACGCACAAGAGCGCACACACACACACGCGCGCACACAGACACACACGCGCGCGCACGAGAGCGCACACACACACACGCGCGCACACAGACACACACGCGCGCGCACGAGAGCGCACACACACACGCGCGCGCACACAGACACACACACGCACACACATACACACACACGCGCGCGCACGAGAGCGCACACACACACACGCACACACACACACACACACACACGCACACACACACGCACACACATACACACAGACACACACACGCACACACACACACACAGACACACACACGCACACACACACGCACACACGAGAGCGCACACACACGCGCGCACGCACGAGAGCACACACACACACACACACGGACACACATACACACAGACACACACATGCACACACGCACACACATACACTCAGGCACACACACACACACACACCCACACACACACACACACACACACGCACACACACGCACACACACACCCACATACACACACACACACATACACACACACACACACACGCGCGCACGCACGAGAGCGCACACACACACGCACGCACACACACACCCACACACACACACACACACACACACACGCACGCACACGCACACACACACCCACACACGTGTACACACCGCATGTCACTGCAGGGTTATCGAGTTCCATTACCAGAGGTCAGTGGAAATGGAACGTTCTTGAATGCCACTGTAAAACCACGGAGGAGAAACCATTGTGCTGCAGGCTGCACTTCCAGCAGGGACATTCAAACCCACCCCCCCCCCCCCCCCCGGGGAATATATAATTAAGTAGCTGCAAAACCTTTCAACTTGAAACCTAGTTGAACAAATCCACGATTATACGACTGAATCAAAGTCACGCAAGCAGCAATCGGAGTGTTTCATCGTAGAACCAAACAATACAGTATAATAATAATGCGAGCATGGGTCACCATGCCCCCCCCCCCAACCCCCCATTGGGAAAAAAAAGCCTTTTCTTGTATTTCAGTCTTTAATGTGTCCGTATACAATATCTGGATTCTTGCATGCTGATTATCTTAATGGGGTTCCACAAAAACCTGGCACCAGAAAGTGGTTTTCACCGTTCCTCGTGCGCACCAGATTTTTAAATTGGGCCCTGGCATGGGAGATCACATGTTAAAGTGCCGTACGGGGGGGGGGGGGGGGGGGTTGCTGCTTACAGTACTTTCCAGATAAAGTTTTTTTTCCCCGCCTGCCGCAAACAGCTCGCTGTTCCCAGCCGCCCCCCCGGCGACCAGCGGCGGGATTAGCGCTGCGTCTGACAGCCCCTAGCTACGCTCTGTCAGTCATGATCTCGTCTAATCAGGCTAATTCTGCACCAGGCCATCACTCCACACTCCACGCGCTCAGTGCTTCACTCTGATTGTCTTCGGGTTTTAAGTGAATAATGTCCCCACAGAGCATATTTCAGATGTATTCAGAGAGAACATGGTAGGTATTATTCATACAATGTCCTCCCATTGTTATTATTGCTGTTATTATTATTATTGTTATTAACAATATATGCAATTGAGTTTCAGTACTCATACCCATGTATAGGTTATTTTCGCTAAAATAACACGGCTTCTCTTTCTTGCCAAATGAATGTGAATGTTTCCATTGATTTACTTCTCCTTCTGCTTTCCATTAATTTCCCCTCTCATATACAGTATGCTATATTTTCAAGAATGTTGTTATTGCAGTAAGAAAAAACATGTATTAAATTGTGTTACTATAAATATTTAGTAAGTTGTATAAAAAAAAGTAAGAAATTAAAAAAAATAAGTCCCTCAAAGATTCATGGAAACTGCTGGTCTACTGTTTAGTCTACTGTCCTTCATCCTGGTAGAGACACAAATTGAAGACTGCTGGGTAATGTTGAGTTGTTCATCCGGATAAAGGCAAGCAGTGGGTATTTCTGGTCAGTGTAGTTCATTTTGATAGAAACACTTGAGTGAGTGATGCTGGTCTTTATTGTTCATCCTGATAGAGAACCCTCAGTAAGTGGTGCTGGTCTGTGTAGTTCATCCTGATAGAAATCCCTTAGTGAGTGATGCTGGTCAGTGTAATTAATTCTGATAGAGACACGCTGTGGGTACTGCTGGGCAATGTAGTTCATCCTAATAGAGACCCCTGTGTGAGTGATGCTGGTCAGTGTAGTTGATTCTGACAGAGACCTCTGAGTGAGTGCTGCTGGTCTGTGTAGTTCATCCTGATAGAGACCCCGAAGTGAGTGATGCTAGGCAGTGTAGTTCATCCTGATAGAGACGCGCAGTGGGTGCTGCTGGTCTGTGTAGTTCATTCTGATAGTCTGTGTAGTTGATCTTGATGGGGATACCCTGGTGATTACCGGCCCCCCCGTAGCTCACTCTGATAGGGGCGCGCTGCAGGTCCCGGGGGCTCACGCCGATAAGCCTCCCAGCGGGGCGAGTTTTCGGCACGGGGGGCAGCTCCGCACCCCATCCTAAACGGGGACAGATGAGCCGGGGAGTGAAGGAGAGGCAGGACGGCGGGCTTCCTGGCGGCAGACGGCGTCTGCGGAGAGCAGATAAGAAAAGCAGAAAGAATGGAGGGGGGGGGAGGGGAGGGGAGGGGGGCAAGGGCTGAGGGGGTGGGAGGGGGTGAGGAAGGTTGTTAACAGTGACTTTGCGAATGTGGCAGAGATAAACTGTGAAAGAAGTGGGGGGGGGGGGGAGGGGGGGCAGGGCCAGGTGGGGGGTTGGGGAGGGTGGATGTAATTCGAAAACTGAGCCCCTTGCCCGCCCGCCCACCGCCCCCGCACTCGTCAGGCCCGTGACAGTTCCCGTTTCTGTGGGGGAGAGAGAAATAATGTCCGTGATAATGGGAGATCAGGGAGGGGTCACGCCCTTTCTGTCCCGGGGTAAGTGGAGTCAGAGATTGTCCGGTGATTTCTGGCCTCCCATCCTCGCCTCAGCAGAAGTCCTCTGGGGCGACGTAGCTCAGGAGGTAAGCGGTTGTCTGGCAGTCGGAGGGTTGCCGGTTCGATCCCCGCTCTGGGCGTGTCAAAGTGTCCCTGAGCAAGACACCTAACCCCTAATTGCTCCAAACGAGCTGATTGGTACCTTGCATGGCAGCCTTTCACCGTTGGTGTGTGAGTGTGAGTGTGAATGGGTGAATGAGAGGCATCAGTTGTAAAGCGCTTTGGATAAAAGCGCTATATAAATGCAGTCCATTTGCCATTTACTCTGTACTGCTGCTATATACTCTGTCTTCCTCTTACTCTCCATCCAAGAGTTTTTTTTTTTTTGAATTTTTTTTGCTTGACCTGTAGCAAACCACAGGTTATGTTCCACTAACCCCACTTGCAGTGTGCGCCCCTCTGTGTGTGTGTGTGTGTGTGTGTGTATCAGCAAATACAGGGTCAAATATCACACGCACACGTGACGCTTCTTCTCACGAGCTCACGGCGAAGAAAGAGATTGTGGCGCACGCCCACTCTCAAAGCACTGATGAACGGGCTGAGCCTTCGCCGCTAGCCTCTACCTCGCACTGGGCCTTCCCGGTCACGGAAAGTTTTACAGCTTTTCTTCGTTTTTTTTCGATGTGACGCGCGCGCTCTCGAGGCCGATCCCGCCGTTTTATCCGGGGGGGGGGGGGGGGACGGGCGACGCGCGGACCCGGTCGGTTTTCGGCGGAGAGGCCTCTTCGGGTCATCGCGGGCGCGGCTTCGAATTCGTTTCCGGCGCGCGGAGGGACCGGCTGGACCTGGAGCCGCTGAGTCAGGGGAAGGTCAGGGCCGTCCGCAGCGGCGCCACTGCGGGGAAATAATAAAAAATAAATTTAAAAAAACCACAAAGGCGAGCCTTAGCGGATCCACTTTGCACATTTCCAGTCCCCAAGGTTCGTTTTGCTTAAACACTTTCTGCTGAAGGTAAAATTCGCCTAGAACTTTAAAGTAGGTAGCTGCATTTTCTGTGGTATATATAGAACCACTGTTTATTGTCAGAGGTTTGTCTTTCTCCATCGTCTAGCCAGGGCTTAAATTTTCTTCCGTGGTGGGGGTGTTGAGGGGGGTGGGGGAGGGGGTTGGCAAGTGCTTGTAACTGATTGGTCAAAACCTCATCTGACTAAAACCAGGCCAAAGCAGTGACCACGGTGTGATTATCCAATCAGGCAAGGGGCAGTTACTGAGAGCATACTGTGCGATATTTACTACGGAAAATCACTGCTGTTATTTATGAGCTACGGTGTTGCTGTTGCTGTTTTTTGCTAAGCGTTAAGAGATTTACTTACATATCTGTATGAATAAAATGTGTATTTGCATAAAAGTTTTTTATTTGTCAGTGTACATCGATTTATCAAAATGTATGGTGATGCAAACTGAGTGCATTCCGCAATACCTGTTTAATAATCCGTTTGCAATGTAAAAAACTGAAGTGCGCTGCGTTAAGAACAAACTCTGAGCTCCTTTAGCGTCGCGTTAAGCACTGATAAAGTGCTCTGCTCACAGCGAGGCGTCAGCCGCGGTTTTATCAGGCTAATACTGACGGTCGTTAGCGCCTACCTCCTGCGCCGCGCATCAGACACGCCAATAACACGCACCGCGTCGACAACAATGCAGACCCCGCCGTCCGCGCTCCCCCCCCTCCCCTAGCAGAGATAATAAGCTGTGGGACAGCGGGGGCGGAGGGAGGCGTCGACCGTTTTTATCTGCGCGATTAGCGAACGCCGCCGCGGCGCGAGGAGCACGCAGCGGAGGGGAGCGGCTGTAGCTCTACCCGCCGTCCGCCTCGCCGACGGTAATCCCGGCCCGGCCCGGCCCGCGTTTGTTCTCCCGGCCCGAGACTCGCCCGGGGGAACGCCGCCCGCCCGCCGGACGCACCTGGCCCGCCGCGTCACGCACGAGCGTCACGAACGGCCGTCCCGTCGCGCGGCTCGGCAGTTAGCGGAGCTTAATCGGACGCGCTAATCACACACAGGGAAGGAGAAAGCCGCGCGGCAGGGGAAACGGAGCGGGGCGGGACGGCCGGAGTATTTTTGGGGGAGATTATTATTACGACTTTCAGAGCGCATTAGTAACAGGGGTCCTGGTGGGGGGGGGAGAGGAAAACTTCAACCTTGAGGGTAAAAAAAAAAAAAAAAAAAATTACCCAGAAGCCTCTGGGCTGACTCCAGAATGATTGAAAGTGATGCCTTCTTCCCTGCCTTCCTTTTAAAGATAGCCAAGATTGATGAGCACCTCGCAAGCACCCCGAACAGCTTCAATAGTAAATAGAGTCCATCGCCTAAACTGTGGCAACGGCTGATAAATTAAACCGCAACGTGATGAATAACGGTAATTCTGCCACTGAAAAAAACGTTTTTTGTTTTTTAGTGTGCGTGTTATGTGTACGTATGTGTGCAGTGTGGATATCACAGGCTGGATATTATGTGTGCACCGCGCAGAACTTTTTTTTTAAGATTGACAGGCTGCGTATGATTCCTCTCAGCCTTATTTACAGTGGCTCCCAAATCTCATAATATCCTCCGCGTGCCTCACATCTGCTCCTCGCCGTGCGGGAGTAAAATCTCTGAAAAATTCATAGGCCGCCGCCGCCGCCGCCGCCGCGTTCGCCGCTTCTCTCTGTTATTGCCTCTCGTCCAGGAAAGTGCTCATCCGCTGTGTTGAGACTGCGGCGGTATGAGACGCCTTCATCCGGAGTTTCCGGGTAAACAGTGGAATCAGCAGCAGCGGGCGGTTTGCGCAGGAAATTGAGGGCGACGCACAGGTGCATTCTGGGAAGGAAGGAACGTACGCGCGTCACTCCCATGGATGTGAGCAAATCAGCAGCGGCTGAGCAGGAAGTTGAGAGAGACGGACAGGTGCATTCTGGGAAGGAAGGAACGTACGCGCGTCACTCCCGCGGAATGCGAACAGATTTTGGGCTCCCCCCCCCCCCCCCCCCCGCGCAGTCGGCAGCCCTCCTCTAATCGCCGCGGCCCGCTCTTGCTCCTCCAGCGTTTAATGAGCTAGCGTGCCGTTAATTACCCCGCTATCGTTCGCTAACGAAAACCGTAAACATTTCCATTAGGCGGCACATCGTTAGCTGAACAATTAGGCACCGGCGGCGATTGATAAGCAATGTTTGTAGATATGACGTTGCCATGGTGCTTCTCTCTCTCTCTCTCTCTCTCTCTCTCTCTCTCTGTCTCTCTATCAGTCTCTCTCTCTCTCTCTGTCTCTTTCTCTGTCTCTGTCAGTGTCTCTCTCTCTCTCTGTCTCTTTCTCTGTCTCTGTCAGTGTCTCTCTCTCTCTCTGTCTCTCTCTCTGTCGATCAGTGTCTCTCTCTTTGTCTCTCGCTGTCTCTCTTGCTGTCTGTCTATATCTCTCTTGCTTTCACTCTTTCACACTTGTGCTCTTTTGCTCTTCCTTACACCAGCAGCAGAAGGGTTATTAGAGTCTGCGATGACGGACGCTGCCTCAGGCCTTAGCTCGCTCTCTTTTGCTCCTGTCTCGTTTTTTTTTATTATTTTTTTTTATAAAAGTCTATACACTTCCTCCCAGCGCTAGTCTGGGGAAACTGTCACGTCCGCGAGGACCTGATACGGCTCTGTCAGGCCCAGCGCTCCCAGGTCCTCCCGCTGTGACATCCAGATTTAGTTGCAAGCTCACAACTTTCATCATCTCACAAACGTAGCGCTGCACACCCCAGCTCTGAATCCTTGGCTCACTGTTGTCTTTAAAACACAATCTGCATGTTGGAGCTGTCTGTGATAGTCCCAAATTCTGCCTCCTTACTGTGGTACTTAATATGCAAATAATGTGTGTGAGACAAACCTATTAAAACAAATAAACAGATTGCTCTAAACGCAGTTTACATTTGTGTGGATGGAAGTGGTGGAAAGTCCAGGGGTCAGAGAGTTTAAGTCCTGCCATGTGTTTCCTCCACCCATGAACCCTGCCAGCTGATTTCACTAATTAATTATACCACCTGGCTGAATAATTGTGCTAATTAGCTAATACAGGTGACTGGAACAATATACTGGGGAGTACTTTCTAGACCTGGATTTTCCACCTTCTGTATGCAGTTATGATTCAGGGACACGTGTGATTTGTGGAGGCCTCCGTTGAGACCATCGTCGAGGTTGTTACCACAATGTCACATGTGTTCCTCCTGTGATGGTTTACAGGCCAGTAGCTTCCAATAACAGCCCCAATTAGACTTGCCCCAGAGGACAAGGGTTAATGGGGTTAATGTGCTTATGCTCAGAGGGAGAACTGGTGTCTTTCACTCAAGAGAGACCGCTTGCACCTAAATATGCTGATGGAGGTCGATGCCACATTGAGATGACGCTAACTCTGTGCAGTGTGTATGCCCTTTACCCACCTCTGAAGGTGAAGATATGAGCATTTTGGTGGGGAAAAGACTGTGAAACACCATCCAGGCATTCAGATGAAAACATTTGATTCAAAAGAGAAACTTTTAAAGCCCCCTAGGATATAGCCAGGCTATATACGGGTAACCTAGTCTGTTTATATCAAAACATCTCTCAACCTAGATTTCCACCCCTACAGACGTCTAGTTTCTGGTTTTTGCTCACCGGGTAGAGGCCCGAAAATGATTTATTCCCCAGCGATCACCCACGGCAACAGTCCACTCTGTGGGGGAGGGGGGGTGGGGGGGTGGGGGGAAGGGGGGGGGGGTGGGCATGTCTGGATTAGCTCAGATTAGGCGACTTCACTCTTCCTTTCTATATTAATGAAAACTGATTAAGTGTTCCGGAGTTCTCGTTGTTGAGGACAGCTAGATTGGATTGACAGTCGCAATTAGCACTGTCTCAAGTTCATTTGCATCGCTTTAATTTGACTTAATCAAGGACAGAAGGAGAGGAGAGAGAGAGAGAGAGAGAGAGAGAGAGAGAGAGAGAGAGAGAGAGAGGCCAGAAAGGGAAAGAGAAAAAAAAAAAAGGTTGTACAAAGTTTGGCTCAGTATTGCACAATTGAAAATTTCTAATCAAACACTTCACATGTGGTTAAAGTGTGCGGATTCTCAGATTTTATTAAACTGCATTTTTTATCAATTTTGTTATCACCGTGTAGAAATTGTGTGTGTGTGTCTGTGCGTGTGCATGTGTTTATGTATGCGTGTGTGTGTATGTGTGTGTCTCCGCGTACGTGTGTATGCGCATACGTGTGTGTGTTTGTGTGTGTGTGTGCCCATACGTGTGTGTGTGTGTGTGTGTGTGGTTGGGGGTGGTGGGAGATTGCTGAGTTTATAAAAAGCGGATGGAAGGCCTGCTGAATGAAAAAGGGCAGACTGGGCCATTTTCAGAGCTGCCAGTCTGATGAATTTGCTCTCAGCCCTGCCTGATCACTCCTGTCTTTCAACAGACCATCTCTCACACTGTCAGTCACAGTCAGAGAGATAGAAGGATTAAGCGAGCGAGAGAGACAGTGAGAATGGCATATTGAGAAAAAAAAAAACCCGACTCGATTCACTTTAAGTTTGCGTTGACGTTGGAAACCCTCCATTTTGGCTCAGCTTTATTTCTGCCCCACTTGCATTTGATGCATGACGGTTACCTGACCTCCGGCCAGCAGAGGGCGCTGTGGACAAACACTGGCGGGCGGGCACCCTTCCTGTAATCCTCCCATTGACGGTGGCAGTCAGGAAGCTAAGCCTTTGTGTGTCAGGAAGATGCATTGCCGCGAAATCTGAGCTCAACTGGGGGCTGGCGGCTGGGTTTCCAAGCACCGGCTAATGATCTTACAAGCCTTGACTGACTCTTCATTAAAGCCCCATCAATCATACCGCTGGCACCGTCGCTGTCGCCATCCCCCCGCCCCCCCCCCCAGCCCCCCGGTGGACAGCGCTAGAATTCCGGAGTGTCCTAGCAACCGGGGGCAGAGAGGAAGTGGCGAGCGCGAGCGCGTGCCCGTCGAGTGGCAGTTACAGGTCCCCGGTCTAAACGCCGTCCTGCTGCTCCCCGTGACGTTCCGGTGAATACGCCCAACCGAATAGCAGCAGGAGCGACCGCCCAACATTTTGAGACTAGATACATTTTGACCGTCTAAATTGTTCTGATTTGAGTCATTTCAAAAAATACGATAGACATAATGGTGAAGCCAAAGGGCAAGGTGTGTTAATTTAGCCGAATCAACCGGGAGCTTCTTCTTTGGCCGCGCAGATTAACTGAAAGAGGCGAAGGTGAAACAGAGCACGTTTAACGGTGGCTTCTGCACCTCCGGAGCAGCGCGACATTTTTGTCATTTTTAAATATCTCAGAGAGCGGGTTTCTGGGAGCCCGTGTCTAGACTGAACACAAACAGACGCGGGCTGAGAGTGGATCCACGGGCTCTGTGTGTGAGGCTGTGGAGAGCCAGCGCAGGCCGCTCTGACTGATTACAAAATTTGGCGTGACCGAGGAGTACGATAAGACCTTCGCTCCTGCAGTTTTGGAACTTAAAACCGCAAGAGATCAACAGAAATCTCCCTCTGTCTCACTCTCTTGCTTTCTCTCTTTCTTTCTCTGTCCCTATTCTCTCTCTCCCACTTTCTCTCTGTCCATCTTCTCGCTCTCTCTCTCTCTCTCTTGCTCCCTCTCCCTCCATCTCTCTCTCTTTCTGTCCATCTCCTTTCTCTCTTTATCTCTCTCTGTCCCTCTTTTCTTTCTCTCTCTCTCTCCCTCTCTGTCGCTCTCCTCTCTCACTCTCTCTCCTGATCAACCCATCTGTCCACGCCGCTCAGTCTCTCTCCCACAATGCTTTGCTGCCCTGGGACAGAAATGAATGAAAAAGCACCCCACTTTCTTCCTGAACTCCATTTACTGGAGAGTGTCACATTCCCAGAAGCCATTGTGTTGGCACTGTAATAGTCCTCTCTGACTGGCTGGCTGTAGCTCTCCCCTTTGTGTTGGTGCTCTGTGGGCTTGGAGACAGGCCAGCTGAAAGGGAAGTGATTAGATCTGAGCAGGGCCTCTAACCCCATCAACCGTCGCCACAGAGAGAAGCATTACAGTCACATTACACACATGCACACACACACACACACACACACGCACACACACACACACACACACACATGCAAACACACACACATACACACACACACACGCACACACACACACACACACACATGCAAACACACACACATACACACACACACACACACACACATGCAAACACACACACACACATACACACACACATGCAAACACACACACACACACATACACACACACACACACACACATGCAAACACACACACACACACACATACACACGCACACACACACACACACACACATGCAAACACACACACACACACGCAAACACACACACACACACACATACGCAGGCACACATACATGCACACACACGCAGGCACACCACATATACACACATACACACGCACACAGACAGGCACACATACACGCACAGGTACACACACACACAAACACACGCACACATACACACTGGCACACATACAAAAACACACACACACATGCACCACTCACATACACACACACACACATATGCACATACGCACACACAGAGGCACGCACTCACACACACACACACACACACAGAGGGACACACACACACATGAACACACGTAGAGGCACACCATACACACACACCGCACACACACACACACACTTACATACACATAGACAGGCACACTCACACACTACCATTTGCAGTGTGGCCCATGCTAAATCACTGAGGGATTACCTGATAAAACAAATAGAAGGACAAACCTGATGGTGTTATTTGTTATCATGATGGTGGCATTTCCCTTCTGTTGTCGCCAGTGCTTCACGTCAGTGCGCTCGCATTTTAAAGTGCAGAGGAGGTGGTTTTTAGTCAATGAGCAGCACCATCAATTGCAGCTGAAATATGGAGAGAATTTGTGAAATCCACCTTCCGTGGGCTGTGAGCTCATTGCCGTTTCCCTCAGGGGGGGCATGTGGGGCAGTCAACAAAGAACTCCTCCCACTGGCTCACCAATGCACAGACATTTTATTATTCCCTCCAGGCCCTGGTCTACCCATGCTCCCCTGCATGGATGCGAGGGTGGAATGCTGGGAAACTGAGTTCTTTTTTCACCTCAGAATGCTGACTTCGCCCACCTCAGCAATTACAGCACCTGACTGAAGGCGATTCTGATTGGAGAACTCTGAGGGTCTGGGAAGCGGAAGGGGGAGGTGGGGGGGGCAGAAGTACCTGTAGTCAGCCTACTTCTGCGACCGGTCACCACTGTGCACGCAGACACTCCCCCCTCAAGAAATGACTGACATCTCTCACCAGAGAGATGGGGAGAGGGAGAGAGAGGGGGGGGGGGGGTTGGCTGGGGGCACAGAGGCGGTGGGCTGGACTCTGATTGAACAGTCAGTCAGAGTCCTGAGTCAGTACCTGTAGTCAGGCTACTTCTGTGACCGGTCACCACTGTGCACGCAGACACTCCCCCCTCAAGACATGACTGACATCTCTCACCAGAGAGATGGGGAGAGGGAGAGAGAGAGAGAGAGAGAGAGAAAGGGAGAGAGAGAGAGTGGAGACTGATATTACAGCTTATCATGGGATGACACACCAGCCAGCGGGGAAAAAAAGAAGAATGAAGAGGATGACAATCACAGTGGGAAAGACTCAGACTGCTCTTTTTTTCAGGACGACGATTTCAAGGCCTGTGTCTGTTAACGTTGGCCATTTTGCCCGGGAAGGAGAGCGCTGAACAAACTGGGAGATTTTTTTTTGTATTTTCTTTTATGCTTTTCATACATTATCGGCAAATTAAATCAAATTGCCCTGCAGTGCGAGCAGCGGCCCTTGTAAGACTCGAGCTGGCCACAATGCTTCAGCACTGCCGATGCCGGCCGTAATAGCCATCGCATTGTCCCACGCCATTGGCTCTCGCATGGTACGGCGCCTCGCCGTGCATTATGGGTAGATCTCCATTCTCAGCCCGCTCATTCAGGCAGTTTTGGAGGATGATAACAGGGGTCTGCTATTCCACCAGGAGGAACCTTTTTTTGTGCTGTGAGATCATTTCTGAAGAGTGAGGAGGAGCCTTTTTGTACTGTGAGATAATTCTGAAGAGTGAAAGGGACAGGGTTTTTACGTTCCATTGATAATGCCCGTGTATTGCCTATTACACCGGTATGAGAGGCTTAATGTCATGACTGATCCTCGTCAATCACTTTTTTAACTGAAAGTTTAAGTGGGTCAGGGCCTTGGTACACTTCAGCTCTTTTGGTTGAGGCTAGCCTGCGTGTATGTGTATGTGTGTAGATGTGTGTGTGTTTGTGTGTGTGCTTGTTTGTGTGTGCGTGTGTTTGGTTGTGTGTGTGTGTGTATGGCCATGTGTGTGGATGTGTGTGCTTGTTTGTGTGTGTGTGTGAGAGATACTATTGGCCTCTTCTGTGTAATAATGACCCTGAGGACTTTTTGTGTACTGGTTTTCCTTCCTGGTGATATTCATGATGTTAGTGCATTATACATAGAATCACATAATGTACGTTTCATCACACACATTGTTTGACTGAATTTTACATCAGCACAAAGCTGGCAGCACCGTCAGGTCCAGCTAATTAAGAGGCCGGTTGGCTTGCCGATGACAAGGTTGCATAACACTGCTGTACTGTACTCTACAGCTCAGCAGAAACCCGAAGACTGACGTCCTCTTTGAAGACTCTGCTGAATTGATTTATTGAGCTGTTATGACACGTAATGGCAGAGCTCTCTTCCTGTTAAACATGAGCCCTCATTCCAGCACCTGTCAGTACCAGTCAGCCCCATTGGCCAGTGGCCACTCTGATGCTTGACTTGGGTCTTGCCAAGTACCAATGAGCAGCAGTGCTTGGAAGGTCTTCACAGGCGATTGGAGGAAGAGGCGCTCAATATGTACCGGTGAGCCAATCGCATAAATTCATTCACCGGTACGGCGAGAGAGAATGAATGGACAGGTGAGGAGAGGTTAGTTCAGTGACCGAGGGAAAACGCGAGGAAGACGAAGAGTGATAAGGAGGAAGAGCTGGGAGGCCTGAGAGGTCTGCTGTTAGACGGTCGCGTGCCTCGTCTGGCTGGTTCTCCACGGCCGGGGCGGGGTGTGTTCATCGCTGTGGAGCAGCCTATTCGCAGGAGGAGAGAAGGTGCCGGAACACGGGATCCATCTTGTTTTTTGGTGTCGGCGGGGTGGATCGCAGTCGCGCTCACTCTTCTGCTTCTATTAGCGCTGGGGTCCATGGGAGCGGTGGGCTGGCCCTCGCCGTGCCTGACTGTAATTATGATTGGTGTGTCTTGGCTCCCCACACTGACCTTGTTTTATTGCATTGAGGTGGGCAGGGGAGCTTGGAGGGGGGGTGGGTTGAGGGGGTGGGGGGGGGGGGGGTGCCTTGCTGGCTGGCTTTGGTTAAGAACTGAAGTATATTTATTATTGCTGAAGACAAAGGACTGCTTTCTGTCTGTAGCACTTATTGAAAAAATTACAATTTTGCTGGATTTGCTTATCCGTGTCTTTCACAGAACAAAGAGTTGAAATGTTGGGAAAGTAAAGGTGGGCAGAACAGAGAACCTTTTTTTCGGGGGTGGGGGGGCAGGGGGTGCAGGGGGGGGCCAGGTCCCGCTCCATTCTTATACCAAAACCTGCAACCTGCTGCCTGCAGACTTCTATCAACCAAGGTACAAAGCTGTTACCCAGAATGCCTTGCTCAGCAGGGATTTTATTTTATTATTTATTTTTTTGTTGTGTCCACCCCTGTGTTTTCTCCCTCCCCTTGTATCATACACTGGCTGGTCACTGTTTGTGTAAGAGCTCATTAGGATTACATAGCCATTTAGCTAAGTGACACCGGGTGTAATTGTACCATCCATCAACGGCCGCATAATAACACCCTGGGAAGAGCTAAAGGGTTGATTAGCCCTCTCCCGGCTTCACTGGCGGCTCGGAATAATGAGCGTGTCGCCGGCCGCAGGGTGAGGGGGGCGTCGCCCTCTGAAGCGCCAGTCACGCAGCGTGACCCTCATCGCCACGGAAACCGGAGGGAAAAGAAAAGATAAAAGCGCATTCAGTCCTTGTGCTGTCCTGTCTTGTCGTCCCTTCTCCACTCTCTTAATATCTGTCCCTTCCTCTCTCTCTCTCTGTTTCCCTCTGTTTGCCTTTGCTTAGTATCTCTGAACTTTGCTGTGAGAGTCACGACTACTGTTGTGTTATGATTGCTTTATAAAGAACAGTGTAGCGCGGTCTCACCACACTGCCTGCTTCCAACGCAAACACACACGCACACGCACGCACACGCACGCACACACACACGCACACACATGCACACATACACACACGCACGCACACACACGTGCACACGCACGCACACACACACATGCACACACTCAAACACGCACACACAGACACTCGCACGCACTCACACACAGACGCACGCGCACACACTCACACACGCACACGCACGCGCACACACATGCACACACGCACGCACACACACACACACGTGCACACACTCAAACACGCACACACACACGCACACACAGATGCTCGCACACACGTGCACACACTCAAACACGCACACACACAGATGCTCGCACTCACGCACACACACAGATGCTCGCACTCACGCACACACACAGACGCACGCGCGTTGCTCTTCCGCCCTTTCTTCTTGGTAACGACCCCCTGAAATCCAATCGGCTCCTTGTAATTACAATTTAGGCAGGAGCGGGGGCGGTCATTAATCAAGGCCCGCCGATGTGCGCCGGGATCGCCCAGCTCATCGGCCTTCTGCAGGCGTGTGTAGTGATATTTAAATCAGCCTCAGACGCGCGGAGAGGGGGGGGGGGGGGGGGCGGAGGGGGGGAGGCAACCTGCCCCGCTTCGGCTGGTCGCGCTTCCCGCTACGGTCCACCGCTTTTCTCTCTTTCCGCCATCCTGTCCTGCCCCCCCCCCCCACACCCCCCGCCCCCACCTTGTTGTTTCTTTCCTTTGTTTTGTTATTATTTTAATAATTTCTCCCCCAATCATCTCTCTCTCTCTCTCTCTCTCTCTCTCTCTCTCTCTCTCTCTCTCTCTCTCTCTCTCTCTCTCTCTCTCTCTCTGTCTCTCTCTCTCTCTCTCTCTCTCTCTCTCTCCCTCTCTCTGGTATTTTTTCACCTCGGGTGGCTTTCTCCTAAGCGTTCGCCAACCGCCTGTCAAACGACGTTGTTATCACTGCCGCTGCGCTCACGTTGCTTAGTTATGCGTCTCCCATCTTTAGTCTCGAATTTAAATAATAATAAAAAAAAGAACAACCATCAACAAAAAAAAAAAAAACTCTGTAATTACCCCCTCTTTACTGCAGGTAGTGCCACCTTTTTTCTTTTTTCTTTCTTTTTACCAACACCCACAAGAATGAATAGAGCCATAATTAAGATGGAAAGAAAAAGAAGCTTTTTTTTATTTTGTTTTTGTTTAGTTTTTTTTCTCCCTCTCTCAGTATCACAGAGGTGTCACCTCATTAAAAGGAAAAAAAAAAACAGAAGTGTGCATTTTCTCAACAAAAAAAGAAGAAAAAAAAGAGACACCTCCGGGCATGTGCACGCGGGGGATTAAAAGATTACGAAGATTTCTTCTTCTTCTTTTTTTTTTTCCTCGCTCGGAAAAAAAAAAAAAAAAAGGAGACAGAATAATTTAATTGCTCGTCAGTTAACGACGCTGTTCCGCAGCGTTAATGTCCCCCCACCTCTCCGCACAATAGATAAGAGGCGGGCTCTGTCGCGGGCGGTGGAGTCAGGCTTGGGGGGACGGAAGAAAGAGCGGGGCTGCTGGGTAATTACCGCTCTTTCCTGTGAAATTAGCGCATTGTTAAGAGTTCGTTCCGTCTCCTCCCAGTATCACTGCCAGAGCCTCAGCGCTGCTTAAATGTTTCAATGGCCGCGTAATTGTGTATTTCTGTCTTGTCGTGGGCCAGAATCCAAATGGAATGAAAGTGGCTCTTTTTTCCTCTCGTTTTTTTATTTTTTTTTGTCCGAGTTCAGAAGTACATAGTTCAAAGAAAGCAAAGAATATAATCAAGTTATATTTCCCAAAAAAAAAAAAGAGAAAGAAAAGGGCATGTGTTTCCCCCCCCCCCCTCGCTATCCACTGGGGGAGAACTCACGGGGAAAAGTCGACAGCGCTGCTCCGTCTGCAGCCGCGGGTAGACAGGATAATAATGCGCCGGGCCTTGAAGTCAGCACACGCGGTATCTCGCGAAGAGAGTCGTAAATCCGAAGGACTTTCACTCGAGGCGTGCTTGTAAACGGGGGGTCTGCACACCTCCTCTTCCTGCGCTGCACGCCTCCTCTTCCTGCGCTGCACGCCTCCTCTTCCTGCGCTGCACACCTCCTCTTCCTGCGCTGCACGCCTCCTCTTCCTGCGCTGCACGCCTTCTCTTCCTGCGCTGCACGCCTCCCCTTCCTGCGCTGCACCTCCTCTTCCTGCGCTGTATGCCTCCTCTTCCTGCGCTGCACACCTCCCCTTCCTGCGCTGCACCTCCTCTTCCTGCGCTGCACACCTCCTCTTCCTGCCCTGCACGCCTCCTCTTCCTGCGCTGCACCTCCTCTTCCTGCGATGCATGCCTCCTCTTCCTGCGCTGCACGCCTCCTCTTCCTGCGCTGCACACATCCTCTTCCTGCCCTGCACGCCTCCTCTTCCTGCGCTGCACGCCTCCTCTTCCTGCGCTGCACACCTCCTCTTCCTGCGCTGCACACCTCCTCTTCCTGCGCTGCACCTCCTCTTCCTGCACTGCACACCTCCTCTTCCTGCACTGCACCTCCTCTTCCTGCGCTGCACACCTCCTCTTCCTGCGCTGCACCTCCTCTTCCTGCGCTGCACCTCCTCTTCCTGCGATGCATGCCTCCTCTTCCTGCGCTGCACGCCTCCTCTTCCTGCGCTGCACACATCCTCTTCCTGCCCTGCACGCCTCCTCTTCCTGCGCTGCACGCCTCCTCTTCCTGCGCTGCACACCTCCTCTTCCTGCGCTGCACCTCCTCTTCCTGCACTGCACACCTCCTCTTCCTGCACTGCACCTCCTCTTCCTGCGCTGCACACCTCCTCTTCCTGCGCTGCACCTCCTCTTCCTGCGCTGCACACCTCCTCTTCCTGCGCTGCACCTCCTCTTCCTGCGCTGCACGCCTCCTCTTCCTGCGCTGCACCTCCTCTTCCTGCGCTGCACGCCTCCTCTTCCTGCGCTGCACCTCCTCTTCCTGCGCTGCACACCTCCTCTTCCTGCGCTGCCAGGGCGCAGCACCAGCCGTCATAGCGGAGCACGCCCAAGGCTACGGCGTTTATTTGTGTTTACAAACCACTCGTCAAGCGCCTCCACTGACACATACAGTACATACACACACATGTAGACTCAATACATACATAAATACACTCATACACACACATGTAGACTCAGTACATACATAAATACACACATACACACACATGTAGACTCAGTACAAACATAAATACACACATACACACACATGTAGACTCAGTACATACATAAATACACACATACGCACACATGTAGACTCTCAGTTCAGTACAGACTCAGCACATACAGACATACACACACATGTAGACTCAGTGCATACATAAATACATACATACACACTCATGTAGACTCAATACATACATACATACATACATACATACATACATACATACATACACACACATGTAGACTCAATACATACATACATACACGTGGACTCCTTGCAGTGCTTGTCTGTCATTACCATGCAGTTGGTTATTCACTCTGGCTCCTAAAAATGGGTATTTAATAGAAGAATTATTAGATTTTTAGCTTTTAAAGGATTCAGTCATAGCATCCACATTCACAAACCATGTTTTCTTGTTCTTTCACACACATGCACACACACAAACACACACACACACAAGCATGCACACAGACACGCACACATATGCACTCACATGCACTCACACACACACAACAATAAAATAAAATAATAGCACTGAAACAGTGAAGACAAATGACATACGTTCCGGTCCTTCCTAGGTATCACAGCCTTGATGTTATTAATTTGCTCCCTTGACCTGATTTTTCACTCACAGTGTGGGGACCATAAATAAGCCTCTGTGTCGACAAAGAAATCAGGCACCGTTCCGGCTGCTGAGGGCCAGCGAAGTGCAAGGAAGGAAAAAACAAGAGGCCAAGATATCAGTCTTTCTTTTTTTGTTTGTTTTCTTTTGTTTATTTAAGGACTAAATCGATCCAGAGAATACAGATAGATTTGTAAAAAAAAAAAAAAAAAAAAAAACGGTAAATAAGAAATCTTAATTAAATAAGATAACCTTTCTTCTGGTGCCAGTGTAAACTCCTTGGTCACTGGCCTGTTTCCTCCTGGTTGGTGATGTTTGTGCATGCACTAGACTGGCCAAGTGGATCAGGGCTGTTTTCTTCAACGGTATTAGGGATCGCCTGCAAGTCATTATTTCAGAGGACCAGGTGTGTAAGGAATCTGGACTTACATTCACAGACCAGGCTCTTGTGTCTGCTGACTGCGTGCACTTTTCACAGCATCCCTTACTTGGGGCGACAGTGTAGTAAAATGAGCTAGGAACTTGGCTTGTAAAGACTGTAAAGGTTGCAGGTTAGATTCCCAGATAGGACACTGCTGTTGTACCCTTGAGCAAGGTACTTAACCTGCATTGCTTCAGTGTATATCCAGCTGTGTAAATGGATGCAATGTAAATGCTATGTGAAAAAAGTTGCGTGAGTTGCTCTAGATGCCTGTAATGTAATGTAAAGAGAAAGGTCTGGCGCTTTTGACCGTCCTCCAGGTCGATCGTGTGCCAGTAAAGCCATACCTCTCACAGGATGGCCAAACCCACTAGGCAATGCTCCAGTTCACGCAGCGTCCTGAGCCCCTGTGACATCTCATCAGCTTATAACTATCAGCTTCTCCCACGGCTGCGGTAACCGAGCGAAGGGAGTCTGGGCCTGCCAGTTGGACGGTTGATTGGCCACCCCGCTTTAAAGCCCTTGTAAAAATGTAGCAAGGAAGGAAAACGGCCAGTGATTCAACTCCGTATCTGGGATACCAAACCTCCGGCGGCATCCCAGGCAATGCAGTCAGGTGTCTGGAGGCTACGCATGTTCATGAACAAGCGAGCCAGGAGCACAGGCAAAACTAGCGCCCCGTTTGCACTCTCAAAAGTAGCTCCTACAGGATGCGTAAATAAAATAAAAAATAAGCGGAAAACTAAGTGCAATGTAGTGCACAGGGAGTGTAAAAACTGCCCACTGGGACCTGTAGATCGGCGTGCTGAAATATGCGGTGAAGGGCCTTGTGCCCTCTGGCTGCGGTGCGCGGTTTCCCTGTTAGCGCGTAACCGATGGAAACGCGCCACGGTAAAGCCTGCGTAACCGCGCGACGCTCGCTATTTCCTGTTTGTAACCTCCGTCAGGAGCGTCCATTTCTCCCACTTACGTGTGTGAAGAGGGGTTTTTGTTCGGGCGGGCCCTGCTATTGGCTGGTTCGGGAGGGTGCCGCTGGGAAATTTGCGTGGGCGGAGGAGAGTTCAGGTGGTTAACCGCTTCGACCGTGCAGACGGGCTCGTCTGAGGGATAATCAGGGGCTGAATGTAATCATGACAAATGGCCGCATTAGCGGAACAGAGATACCTTGGTTAAGGCTTGTCAGCGGGCTCATACATAGTGCCGTTGTGCTCATTGCACAGAAGGAAACGAGAGTAAAATTAAAGGCTGATAATTTAATTTTGCGGAAACGGTAGGAGGGGATGAGAATGGTACCAGCTCACAGAGCAGCTGTTTACTATCATTTCACCTTTTAAGGTGGCAGATCGCAAATATGTGATTGGAATGTTCTTCACTGACATTCTAATGCTGATGTAACAATCCCTACTGGTAACTGAACGCAGTGGAGTTCTAGAACACTGATTTACATTCCATAAAACCTACTCTTTAAAGGGTTAATAATGCCCGGTTTTTGGATTTGGTTTTTGGGGTGCTTGTTCAGGAATTTGTGATTTTTCAATAAAAGTTTTTTTTTTTTTTTTGATATTTTATTTTGCGTTTTCTTTATCGGGAGGGGTGTGGACCAGCGAGATGCTTCAGTGTTCTCAGAAATAATGATCACCACAGACTCCTTCCAGAACAATATCACCACTAAAAATAAATAAATAAATAAATTGGTGTGAACTGGAACTGAAGTTGTTAAAATGCGCTCTTAAAACTGTGTCCTCCACTCCAAACTGAACAGACGCTCTGTCTTTAACGAAATGTCTCTTTCTCTAACGGTTTTTGCTGAAATGTGTGGACTTTTTATTCTCATCCGAGCTTATCGGAAGATGTACTAGAATAGCAACAAATGCAAACAGGGCTTAAGAGATAAGTTTTTTAATTAGGGGTGCCGCGGAGGTTAGACAAAAGAAGTGACCCCCATATAATTACTTCAGATACCCAGGCGGGTTCGAAATTTCACATTTATGAAGTGTTAAGATGCAAAAGCAAACTAATATGCATTGTCTCCAAATCTTATTTAGACGAACCAGCAAAGTCTGTTGATAAGAAACCTGGACAATTCCATGTTTAAAGAAATAAATAAATTCGTATTTTATTCTGTGATATGATTTATATTCCACGTTCAGCTCCGCGCGATTCCAACAGTAATCCCATGAGAGCACTGGGGAATATTCTTTTGAGCGCCAGAGAAGCATTCCTTTGTTACTATTGTTTCAGAGACTGGCAGACACACTTATATTTTATTTGTAGTGTCATATTAAGAACCTCAATCAGTCTCTGAAATCTTCCATTCGCCGTTCGCACAGGCACACACCTTCGCTCACGTCTTCCCTCCGCAGTCACGTGCCACTGAGGTTTCTGAAAGGCGACATAGCTCAGGAGGTAAGACCGATTGTCTGGCAGTCGGAGGGTTGCCGGTTCAAACCCCGCCCTGGGTGTGTCGAAGTGTCCTTGAGCAAGACACTTAACCCCTAACTGCTCTGGCGAATGAGAGGCATCAATTGTAAAGCGCTTTGGATAAAAGCGCTATATAAATGCAGTCTATTTACCATGAAAGTCAAACAGTACGAAACACGATTTTCTGTCCAGTGTCTCTTCAAGATGAGGAAATCTACGTTAATTGACAAATGGAAAAACAACCCAGGCTTTTGTGCCCAGTGATATGTTTCAAAATGATTATAGCTTCAATTATGGCACTCTCTGTCTTTCATTATTAATCTATTTCATTTGAACACCCTTCTGTTTTTAGTGATATTGAATAAAGAGCATTGTGTCAAGTATCTGTGCACTTCATATCTCATTTGATTTATGTGTGTAGTAGGTGAATTTCGTCCACTTTGCATTGAGCATCTTTATTGTTAGTCTATTCTGTTCTGGTACTTACAGTCAGCCTTGTTGTTTGTAGTTGGCCTTGTTTGGCATAATAGCCTTGAATTGCACTTGAATTTGTTGTCAATGTAAAATAATACGTTTAGCATGTATTATAATAATGCATTTTCTTTCCCTCTCTGATATTTCCTAGAAGTATTTATAGGAGAAAAAAATATGTGAACAGTTTTTTTTTTTGTTTTGTTTATTTAATGGGACTTCATCTTATAATAGTGTGAATTTTAAAAAAAAACACTCTGTGGCCCTAAAATACTTGCAAATGATATACTGTACCAGCGAAGTAAAGTCATGCTTTATTAGCCGTTGATACCCCTCTGCAATGAACACCAGCAGACTGGTGTTCCAGGCTTACCTGGGGCCATGCGTGATTAAAACTGACGTGGGACATCATGGCCTATTCCGAGCACAATTATACCCGCGGAGCAATTAGACGTACGCGGAAGTGATTGCCATTAGATTAAAAGGAGCGACAATAAGCGTGACATAATTGAATAATTGCCATTCATCAAAACGGTCCCTCTGCGGAACTTCTCCTCATCAAATTGTGCAATATTAAGCATGACACTGGCTTAACCGGACTGTAATTAATGTGCTAAATCAATTACAAATTACTCCGTTCTGAGAATTCCTGCTGGAGCGTCATCATTATCGGGGAAGGGAAGAGAGAGAGCGGTGCTCCCACGTGCCCAGATTCCTTCAGTGCTGCAGTGTCCTCTCTCCGTCCTTTCTCTCTCTTTCTCTCTTTCTCTCTCTCTCTCTCTGTATGTTTATCTCTCTCTATCTCCATCCTTTCTCCCTCTCCCTCTCTCTCTCCATCCTTTCTCTCTCTTTCCCTTTGTCTCTCTCTCTGTATCTTTATCTCTTTCTATCTCCATCCTTTCTCCCTCTCTCTCTCTCTCTCCATCCTTTCTCTCTCTTTCCCTTTGTCTCTCTCTCTGTATCTTTATCTCTTTCTATCTCCATCCTTTCTCCCTCTCTCTCTCTATCCCTCTCTCTCCATCCTTTCCCTCTTGCTCTCTCTCTTTCTCTCTCTCCCTTTCTCTCTCTTTCCCTCTCTCTATCCATCTCTCTCTCTCCCTCTCTCTCTATCTCTCTGTCTCACCTCCGCCCATGCCTGTTCACACCATCTTCCTCTTCCCAGCACCCGTTTTACACTCTGGCTGCCCTTCTGTTTTGGAGGACTCCCGAGTTCAGCGGCGACGTGTGGGCTCCTCCGCACCAGGGGGGACCCCGAGATTACGGCTTGAGACCCCGCGGAGAGCGGCTGTCGCGCGCCCCGGAAGTCTCGGCGATATGATTTACCGAAACGCCGCCCGTCTGTTTTGGCCGTCTATTCGCCCGTCACGTGAAAGCCGCGGGTAAAGGGTTGCCGTGAGCGCGGGCAAACAGAGGAACGGCCCAGCCTCGCGGCAGGCTGGCGCGTCTACGGCAACCGCGCCCAGGTAATCCCGCCCCCCCCCCTTCCCATCTGACGCGTAAATAACTGCACACGCTCGCGGTCATATTTGCTCTCGGAACAGATCGTTCACTTAACGAAGGTTGAAAGCGAGGCGCTGCGTGAAATTGAACTGAAATGATAGCGCCGTGAACTGGAGGTTTCTGATCGTTCGGTCATGCGTCTCCTGCCTCTTTTGTACACTGTGCTAATGTTGTTAGCACATTCTGCACATTTTTATGGGCCCACTCCTGTGCGCACAATCACCCCCTTTCTCTCTGCGGCGCATGTGAGAAGTGCACAAATTCCAGTGTAGGCGTTACTGCCACATTCCCCTCCTGAATGTTGACTTAAAAAGGACAAGAGTCATTGCGGATAAACAGCTTTGTTTTGTTTTTTTTTGCCAGGTTTTATTCTTCAGTGGCCGATACTGTATCAGGCATAAGGCTGAAGCCTCAACAGGCTCTTAAATTTGTTTCTCTCTTTAGATTGCTAATATCTACTCGGGACAGCCGCTTTCGCTGAACACACCTCACGTCTTGCCACTCACCGCACAGGCCCAAATGAACAGATTGCGTTAAAGTATGACACTGACATTTATATTGTTTCTCTCCTAGAAGATGGCTGAGCAGAAAATGCACCCCCCCCCCCACCCCCACTCTATCACCACCACCACCAACCCCGCCTTTGCTTTCAGAACAAATGAAAAAATAGCTTAGATAGCTGACCTCTTTACAGTGCCAATACGTTTCAGAGTGCCTCCAGTATCGGGGCTTGTGTTTCCAAAGATAATTAAAAAGGGTGAACTTTATGAGATTCTTCCTCCACGATGCCTTCTCCCCGGAGAAGACGAGGGCTGTACGGAATCGCAAACACTCCGAACGCGCGTGGTTACGGGCGAAGGGAACGCTCAGGACAAAAAAAAAACGCGGTAATGGGGCGATAAGCACGGCGTAAGGAGAGAGGGGGCGGAGAACGGAAGGGCCGCGAAAAAAAAAAAAACGGTAACAAGGTGAAGAGCTAAGAGATAATTCCGTCTCAATGGAAGCGGAGAGAAAGGGAGAGGGAGAAGGGGAGAAAGACGATGAGAGAGAGAGTGAGTGAGAGAGAGAGATCTATACCACTCTGACGGGCGGGAAAAGAGGAGGAGAGAGGAGGGTGAACGGCAGCTATTGGTCTTAATTATCGCGGAGCAAAATCGATAGCCGCGGTGGCACGCTTCATTATGTGTAATGCGGTCAAAGGAGGAGAGATTAGCCGTGCGGGCTAAGCAAGCCGGGGTAATCAGTGGGGGATTCAATGAAGACACTTCTGGAGGGAAAAAAAAAGCGTCTGTGGCTCCAGTCTTGGTTTTGTTCGATCAGTCTTCTTAATGGAGTAACAGAATTCTTAATGGAGTAACTTTTTTTTGGAATAAGACGTCAGTAAAGACTAACATTTGTTGTGTTTCACTGCCGTGCTGAACAGGGCATTGATGAATTATCATGGTTTTTGAATCTGCATGAATATTTCATCCCCAGTTTCCTTCACTGTTTACGAGCACTCAAGTCCCTCCATACGAAGCATTTTAGATAATCAATGGGCTTTAGAAATGACTGTCTCCACTGGGTTAGTTGTTGCCACTCGTTCCCATAGCTTGAAAAGTACCACTGTCAAAATGCTGGTGTATTTAGAAAATGTTGCTCATTGATATCTGTGGGGCTCTGGTCATTTTTAAATGAAAGCAGATGGTTTTGAGAAACTCAAAAGCCTAAGCTAAAAGCTGCATGATAAAAAAGGGTAGGCTGGATCACGCAGTTGGACGTATTTGACACGGACGGCGGTTCTTAAACAGATGTGGCGTCGCTCGCCGCAGCGATCTGAGGCGATTAAAACACGCGCGCGTGTCGCGTGATCTCGCGCGACAGCGACACGAACACCGGGCGGCGTGTCGGAGCTGCGCAGGCCACCCGATCGGGTGCGCCGTCTCCGCACGGATCGATACGGCGTTAGCGTACCGGTCCATCTTAATCCAGCGTCCGTGCTTCATCACGGCGTCGGTCTCGTTTAGCCGGGCGGAGCTGGCTTCCGAATGAAGATCCCGCCGATTGAATCGTTATTGATGATGTGTGTCAGCCGCTCGTATCGCATTTAATGAAACTCATAATGAATACTTTGCCATTTAAATGGAAGCTCCGCAAGGTTCGGATCGTGTTATGAAGCTGGCGCTTTCCAACCGGCTTCTCCGCGGCTCCTTTCTGTAACTTGTTTACCTATCCGCGATTAATGTGATTAAACACACGCAGATGGAGAAGTTCATCGTGGAGGGAAGTGTTTCCCAACATTCGAGAGTGTTAACCAATGCCTGCGCAGCCATTCACCGCACAGCCAGATGGTTTTTCAAATCTGCTTTTTTTTTTTTTCCTTCAAACTACCCACAGCCCCCATTAATAAACGCTGACATAATGGCACGCTCCAAACAGCTGCACACGTTCCTCTTTCTGAGCTTAAACTGGCAATATCGCGGCTCAACCAGAAAATCTCCGAAAAAAAGAGTGATTCATCGAGAAATCGGGAATCCCTGCTGTCTCTCTGATCCTGCCGGTAGCGTCTTTCCAAATCCACACCGATCAACGGCGGTCGTGACTAAATACCTCTAAACGATTTGCAATGTGTGAGCAAGAGGACAGGCGTCATGACAAGCGAAACCTAATGCACTGATGTCCACGGTTGTCTGTGAGGTCACGCGATTGTGTAGATGTGTCCGTGTGTGTGCATGAGAGGCATGATTTTAATCACAGTGGCTGCGTTTTTTGACACGTCTGTCTGCTGGGATACTTGTCAAAAGATCCTAGTTTTAAAAAAAATAATAATTTATATTATTTTTTTGCATAGAATAAGTCCTGATCATTTTTACGTACTCTCCATTTATACTGTGGGGCATGTTCTGAAACTGCTCAGGCCGAGTATGAGCCCTCTGGGGGGTACCAGCTGGAGCTCGCTCCTGGTTTTCAGATATAACCTGATTAAGCTCCCCGCTCAAGCAGTGGGCCATGGCTGCGCAAATTCCCCTCAAATTGTAAATCTGCCCCTGTAGGAGCCCCTAATTTGGTTCTGCGTGTCCAGTTAAAGCCTTTCCCTTGAGGTTCGTTTTCAAAAAAGCGATTTAGTTAAAACTAAGAAGCCACCGAATGATTAAGGGTGCTCATATACATAAGCTGAGGTGTGTTTACTGTAAGCTGGCCAAACAGCTGCTTCTTTCTTCAGCTTCTTCAGAGAAGAATATTCTAGATTCCCATTAAGAGGTAAGGTTGGGAATGAGAAGTTATCACTGATCTTTTATAGTGGTATTTCACTGTGGTCCAGTGATCTTTCAGGGTTATCTTTCACTGTGGTCCAGTGATCTTTCACAATGACACACTTATCTTTCACAGTGATCTTGCACTGTAACCCAGCGGTCTTTCACAGTGATCTTTCGTAGTGACCCAGCGGTCTTTCACAGTGATCCTTCACAGTGACCCAGCAGTCTTTCACAGTTATCTTTCACAGTGACCCAGAAGTCTCTCACAGTGATCTTTCACAGTGACCCAGAAGTATTTCACAGCGATCCTTCACAGTGACCCAGCAGTCTTTCACAGTGATCTTTCACAGTGACCCAGCAGTCATTCACAGTGATCTTTCACAGTGACCCAGAAGTCTCTCACAGTGATCTTTCACAGTGACCCAGAAGTATTTCACAGTGATCTTTCACAGTGACCCAGCAATCTTTCACAGTGATCTTTCACAGTGGCTAAGTGGTCGGGGATCGCAGGCAGCACAGTGAGCTTCCTCTGCACTGTTGTCAGCAGGACAGGTACAGACCTGAGTGGAGATGCCAGAGGATTCTTTACCTTCTTTATTCCTGTTTAAAGAATGATTCAATGTGCAGTGTGTTCCCTTACAAAACCAGAGTCTTTAGGCTGGAGTTTCATTTTGAGTTCTCTGTGCAGACATTCTATTGCTCTTGACTGTGGCAGATATCAGAATTTCTGGATTTCCTGAGTCAGTAAGTGTTTCCTGGCAACATATGCACCTCATGGGTGGGAGCTCGCAAACAAGGATGATATGAAACTGTCTCGCTGTCTGATGCAATAAAAATCACTCCAAACGGCAGGCAAAAGACCACAGTCACTGCGGCACCCACACCCGCCGTGCGTGTCAGTTTCAAGCGATCACCTTAGGCGTGTGTGTCTGTGTCTGTGTCTGTACGTGTGTGCATGTGTGCGTTTGTGTGTGTGCATCTGTGTGCATCTGTGTGTGCATGTGTACGTTTGTGTGTGTGCATGTGTGTGCATGTGTGCGTTTGTGTGTGTGCATGTGTGTGCATCTGTGTGTGTGTGTGTGTGCGTGTGTGCATCTGTGTGTACGTGTGTGTGTACATCTCTGTGTGTTCATCCGTGTGTGTGTATTTGTCTGTGTGTGTGCATCCGTGTGTCTGTGTGTGTGTGTTTGTGAGTTTGTACATCTGTGTGTGCGTGTGTGTGTTTGTGTTTGTACATCTGTGTATGTGTGTGTGTGTGTCTGCCTCTTTGTCTGTCTATCTGCCTGCCTCTGTGTAGTGGTGGTGCTGTGTTCACTATTTGTTTTACTCAGTTATGCAGCAGTGGACGATATCACTCTACTGCCCTGTTATATTACCCCTTAGACGGAGATACCAATCCTCACTCCCCTCTCGCTCAAGTCTACAGTACATTTTGTAGGGACAAAATAGATGTGGGACCAAAGACTTCCTGCGTGTTCGAAGTGGCTACCATTTGAAATTCACGTCCCGGGGGGTAAGAGTCGGTCAGGAGGCAGGTAATAGAGGGGAGGGTGCAGGGGGTAATGTCATTAGTAGCCCCACCTAAATTCCCAATCCCCCTCTTACTTCAACTGAGCATCCAGCGAATGAACCAGAGTTATCTGGCCTCGAATAGCTCATAACAGTCATAGTAGATCTCATGAAGCAGTGTGTGGTGCTGTGATGCCATCTCGTCCCGTCGCTACGGGAACTGTAGCCGTGGGAGATGAAGTGTCGCGTTTGTGTACTCGCTCTCTGAGCCCTGTTGCTAGGCCCGACCGGGGTGGGGCGGGGGGGGGATAGAGGGAGAGAGAGAGAGAGAGACAGAGGGAGAGACAGAGGGGGAGAGAGAGAGCGAGAGACAGAGGGGGAGAGAGAGAGCGAGAGACAGAGGGGGAGAGACAGAGGGGGAGAGAGAGAGCGAGAGACAGAGGGGGAGAGACAGAGGGGGAGAGAGAGAGCGAGAGACAGAGGGGGAGAGACAGAGGGGGAGAGAGAGAGCGAGTGTTTTATGGAGCGTTTGCCCTCCACGTTTAGGACTCTGTCCGCCGAGTGATTTAAAGCCGCGCGTGCCTCCGGACGCCCTGGTCAAGGCCTTTCCTCTCCGGACGTAAATTTCGCAGACGGATGTCCGCGCTTCCTTCTCTCTCCCTCTCTCTCTCTCCCTCTCTCTCCCTCTCTCCCTCTATCCCCCGCTCAATCTTTCGCGTCCCGGAGCGTTGGCTGTGCGGGGGGTAAAACAGCCTTCGTAGTGTCGGTGCCCGAAGACCCGGCGTACTGTGCACCGGCCCAGCCGGCTGAGCACACTTCCAGGGCATTGTGGGAGCGCGGCACCCTGGGTCAGCGTCTGCTTTAAAGGTGGGGGCTAGCCGCTAATGATGACGGAGAAGCGAAAATATAAATGTTGGCAGAATCAAGCACCCCCCCCCACCTCCACCCCACCATCAGAATTTCATCTACCTCTGACACACGAGACAGGTTCTATATGTATGTAAATGAGAAGTAATTAAGGTAATGTGTGATGTGTGTTTCATTTCTCGCATGTGGTAATGGTGTCATTACACTCATTCTCTCTTTCTCTCATTCCCCTTTCTTCCATTTCCCCCTTTTCCTTCACCCCTCCCTCCTTTGCCTCGCATTCATTTCTTTCTCTGTCTCATTCTCCCTTTTCCCTCCCTCCCTCCCTCTCTCTCTCTCCCCGTCCATCTCTCTCACCGAGCAGGTGGAACAGGTGGAGTGTTAATTATGCATTCATACATACAGAGGCCCTCCTCGTTCCACTTGACTGTTTCCCTGCTCTCACAGTGCACTCGAAACGCACCCCCCCCCCCCCCCGCCCCAGCCCCCCACCCCCTCCCGCCCACCCTCCTGGGAGTTCAGTGCTAACGGGCCTACTTTCAAAGCCACAAACGTCACCAGGAATGAGGACCGGTTCTGTTTCGCTCACAGACACAAGCACTTCCCCCTTTCCCAAATCCTGAACCTTCGGAAAATTCCCGTTAATCTGTGGAATCTCTCCTGACCTGTCTTCCAGAAATGGGATGGAGCCCAGGACTGAAACGGAATTTTATATCTGTGGGAAGGCAGGGAAAGATCCCTTTTTTCCAGACTTTTTCTGATGTCTTTCTTAGTTTTCATGTCCTTTTTAAGTCTTTGTAGAAAGCGTTTGATTACACGTTAAAATTCTCTTTTTATTTATAGCCAGAAATATTTAATGTGACATAAAACACCAGCGCACATGTCGTTTTTTTCTCTTTCGGAGTGTATTTTTAAGCTGGAGTTTTTAAGTTGGTTAAATTTAAAAAATAGACAGACTCATTTCTCCATTTTGCTTGCAGCGCTACCTTGACTTCAGTGGCCTTTAAAAAAAAAAATGAAAGTATAAGCTGAATAATATTGCTTTTGTTGGCATTAACAGGAAACTTTTTTATCTTTCTCAGAACTCGCGGGGCAACATTAGACGCTCCGCACCGTAGGTCCGCACCGTCTGCCCGCTGCGTGGCGAAGGACTCGCTCCGAAAGCCGACAGGCCAGTCTGGAGGAGTCCGAGCCGTAAAACTGACCCCCACCCTGCCCCCCCCTCGCCCCCCCGCCATCATTATCAGGCGGCCGCGGGGAAAGCCCGGTCGGATTCGATAGCGGCGCGTCCGAAATATCGACACCGGCTGCGCCGTGCTAGTTCACGGAGACAAAAGCGCGCTTCTCGATCACAGGGAGAAATCGACCTCGCGCCTGGAGCTGGTTGGCGGGATGGTGGGCCGCGGCGTCGGTGCTGAGCCGCGGTGGGGACTCGTTTCGTAGCCGCGCGCTAGCTGTGCTGTGTGAATGGCAGTGGGCCTGTTGGGGGCTAGGGTTGTGTAAGCCTGAAGGCTAATTTATGCTTCAGCGACAAAATTGTCGTGCGACAACATGTTGTCTGCTGACAGAACTTTGCTGGACGACATTTTGCATTTATTAAGTTAAGTGACGGTGATCGTTGTTACCATAGGAACCGGGCACCAAACCTGTCCATTTTGCTAGCTGTAGGAACAAAACGTCTTCATTCATAAAAAAATAAGTTGTAGTGGTACGCTAGCATTGTCGCCATGGCAATCTTTTTGTCTTCGTTTCAGCCAACCAATCACAGCAGCGAGACACTTGTGATGGGCGTCGGTGACCTTACAAAAAATCAGCAGGCACACAGCAGCCGGCGCTGACCCTCAAAAGACATCAAAACTGTTGAATTTGCATCTTTCTTGTTTGCGGACATGACGTACAACGTTTTGCCAAAGCGTAAATTAGGCTTAAGACCTCAAGGTCCCTAAATTCAGAACTTTGCCAGGTGTCCCGTTGTACAGGGGGATGTGTTTAAATTCAGAACTCTGCCTGGTGTCCCGTTGTTGAGGGGGATGTGTTTAAATTCAGAACTCTGCCTGGTGTCCCATTGTACAGGGGGATGTGTTTAAATTCAGAACTCTGCCTGGTGTCCCGTTGTTGAGGGGGATGTGTTTAAATTCAGAACTCTGCCTGGTGTCCCATTG
>CM077286.1:73399207-73414207 GCA_039654925.1 Anguilla pacifica | reverse complement strand
ATGTGTGTGTGTGTGTGTGTGTGTGCGTGTGTGTGGGTGTGTGTGTGTGGGTGCGTGTGTGTGTGTGTGCGTGTGTGTGTGTGGGTGGGTGGGGATGCGTGTGTGTGTGTGTGTGTATGTGGGTGGGTGGGGATGTGTGTGTGTGTGTGGGTGCGTGTGTGTGTGTGTGCGTGTGTGTGGGTGTGTGTGTGTGGGTGCGTGTGTGTGTGTGTGCGTGTGTGTGTGTGGGTGGGTGGGGATGCGTGTGTGTGTGTGTGTGTGCGTGTGTGTGGGTGTGTGTGTGTGGGTGCGTGTGTGTGTGTGTGCGTGTGTGTGTGTGGGTGGGTGGGGATGCGTGTGTGTGTGTGTGTGTGTGGGTGGGTGGGGATGCGTGTGTGTGCGTGTGTGCGTGTGTGTGTGTGTGTGTGTGTGTGTGTATGGGTGGGTGTGTGTGTGTGTGTGTATTGGTGGGTGGGGATGCGTGTGTGTGTGCGTGTGTGCGTGTGCGTGTGTGTGTGCGTGTGTGGGTGGGTGGGGCTGGACCCTGGCCATGCTTGGTCTCTCGCGCTGTAATAACAGAGTCTGGCTGTGAGCTCTTGGGTAAGCAGCCATCAGTTCTGGCCGGGGGCCGAGAGGCATAATCTCATTACAGATCGTTATTGGCATGTAGGAAAAAAGTCATTTTTTATAACTCTTTCTCTTCATCTGTTATCGCACAAAACTCTGCTCGATTGTGTGTCCCGTGTTTTGAAAACTCGAGGGCATTTTCTTCATTTTTTTTTTCTTTCGTTCTTTCAACAGCGCTCTTTAAATCATCGCGGCCGCGGCTTCTGTCAACAGAGCTGATTGAGGGCGGGGCTCCCAGGTTTGCCCTTAAAGGTCTTGTATCGACGGACAAAAAAATGAAAGCGTCTACTTTAGAATTACCGTCAAACTTATTTCTCAGTGCTCATGCCTGAGTGCGCTTTGATTGTTTCGTAATTGATGTTCAAGCGTGTTACCCCGAGTGCACCTCCATGGGCAGTCTCTAAATTATGGGCCCCGGATTAGTGCGCAACACCTTTTCCATATTAAAACTGGTAAAATGTACTCCGTTCGGTGCACAATAGACCCTCTGTGGTGTCCTGCCTGTGTTTGATTGCAGCGCATTTCATTTTACGACCGAAAAATTATCCTCATTAATGGGCAGAGAGAGAGATTATAAACAATTAGTTTTATTGTTGTTATTACGCTGCATGCGCATCCCAATGGATGCCGGCTTTCCCCCCTCTCTTTGCTTTGTGGACTTCGGGAAATATCGATCAGGAGCCTTGCTAATAACAGTTTAGAGAGGTAAGGAAATTAAATTTAGTTGAAGAGTAAACAAAGGAATCTAAAGGGGGCACATAAAAGCACAGCGAGGTAATCCTTTAATTAAATTAGGAAAAGTACAACAAAGACTCTGTTCCTTTCTCTCTGATTCATTTTTTATTTAAATATTTATTCCCCCCCCCCCCCCCCCCGGCAGCTTTTCGCGGTTGCTAGGTAACAGCGGTTTAGTTTTGCGTCGGGTTGCCGCGGCTCGGAGGCTGGCGGGCTCCTGGGCACAGCGGCGGCGGTACGGCGAGTGCCAAGCCGTGGGGCCCGCGGCGGATGGTGAGTCACTCTGACCTCCCTCCTCTTTTTCCCGAAAAAAGCGAGCGAATCACAGAGTCTGCTCCGGCACCTGAGGAAAGAGAGCATCGCAGCGCGGCATCAGAGACGAGGGCACTCAGCGTGTACGCCAGGGTGCTGTTGAGCTGTCGCTTTTCTCGGCTCGCGGGCCCTCCAGCGCCCCCTAAAGGCCTGGGGGTCTCACTGCCCCGGGGCGATGAGTTCATATCAGAGAGAGAGAGGTGCTCATGCCCCTGGCAGGGTCGTTCCTGACAAAGACATAAATTGAAATAAAATAAAATAAAATAAAGGGATAAAATGCAAACGCGGTTGAAAGGTTATGCGTTTATGACGGTACTCAGGGGCTTATGAGGCTTGGCTTATCGCGGCGGTTTAAGGCCAATGAGTACGTGCTAGCTTAGCTTGGAGAGCGCCTGTTGGCTGTGAGGGGGGGGCAGAATGCATCATCGCCGTCTTCACCGCGACGCGGCTAGCGGCGCGAGCCTGCAAGGTGAGGCAGGTGACCCACGCAGCCCCTCTCGAGTGCACCCGTGGCCAGCCAGACGCGGGGCTGAGCTTCACAAATCGTTTTAATCCTCGCAGAGGTCACACAGCACACGACCCAATCACGGATAAACTCAAATCCCGCTCACCTACAGACATGCACTGCTTGTGACCTTTGCTTTGTCATTTCCTGTATTTTATATTTAGACACGATGATTATGGTTATGACATTATTATTACTATTATTACTATTACTATTATTATTATTTCTGTGCCCTTTGAAAATCACAGGTACCCAGATTCGCACATTTTTCCCAGATGGGATTCTGACAGTGCACTACACAAGAAATGAAGAGGAAAATGGTTTAGCTGCAGATTGGATGAGGATTAAAAAAAGGATAAGGATTTTTTAAAAACTAAAAAAAGGAACTTAGTTACAGTTGACGTTGCCGGTTTATGTGCTACAGTACGACACAGTTCCCTCCGGAGATTTAGCCAAGCGTTTTACACGAGGCTCGTTGTTCATCACTTTTAAAGGGAGCTGGAGTCCGTTTCAGGAAAAGCTGCAATAATAAGCTCTCTGTAGTACATTTACATGACAATGAAAAGCCTTTGATAGATAGCACTCTACAAACATTTTTTTTAATGTAGTTTACCAGACCCCTCTGTGGACTCTCTAGCAGATTCTTACACTGATAAGGCTCAGAGCCCCCCCTTGGGCTTGTTACAGGGCTGTGTTTTCAGGTGAGGTGTACTGTGTGATAGAGGTGTACTGTATGATAGAGGTGCACTGTGTGATGGAGGAGCACTGTGTGATAGAGGTGTACTGTGTGATGGAGGAGCACTGTGTGATAGAGGTGTACTGTGTGATAGAGGTACACTGTGTGATAGAGGTGTACTGTGTGATAGAGGTGCACTGTGTGATAGAGGTGCACTGTGTGATAGAGGTGTACTGTATGATAGAGGTGTACTGTATGATAGAGGTACACTGTGTGATAGAGGTGTACTGTATGATAGAGGTGTACTGTGTGATAGAGGTACACTGTGTGATGGAGGAGCACTGTGTGATAGAGGTGTACTGTGTGATAGAGGTGTACTGTGTGATAGAGGTACACTGTGTGATAGAGGTGCACTATAGGAGTGTGCTTGCTGGCGTGAAGCTGCAATTTGCTGTGTGTCTGTTATACATCAGGCTTTTCTGCAGTGACCAGACTGTCACTAACAGTCTCCTCCAACAACCACCCCTCCCCCTTTTACTCTGGCTGTGTTAATGGGATCTGTGAGCTGCCCACAACCACTTCATGCCTTCTGTCTGACTTGCTGGCCAATCAGCTAATTAAAGATTGCCAGTGATCCTCACTCCCATCCAGTTCCCCTCCAGTCATCTACAGAGCTTCTTATTTCTGCCCCAATCCTGGCCAATTAGCTGCAAGGCTTCTCACTACTATTCTGTTTCCAGCCAATGAGCATCAACATAACACTCTGTTAGCCTTTCCCCTGCCAATGAACTCCGAAGTCCCTCATTCTTAGCCTATTCCCAGCCAATCATCTGCAAAATTCTGCATTGTTACCCATTCCCAGCCAATCATCTGCAAAGTTCCTTCTTGTTAGCTTATTCCCAGCCAGTCAGCTGCGGAGTGCCTCATTGTTAGTCCATTACAGGCCAATCAGCTTAAAAGTTCTTCATAGTTAGCCTGTTCCCAGCCACTTAGCTGCAAAGTCCTTTCAGGTAATTGGACTTCAATGTCGTTGGTAATTCATCTGCAATGCCCTTTGCTCCTGTGCCATTCCCAGCCAATCATCTCCAGCTCTGCGCACTCATATCCTGTTTCCAGGGAAGAGGAAGTACCACAGTACTCCGCTTTCCCTCCAAACTCCTGTCCCACTTGTGTTCTGTATGCATCAACTGGCTGGCCAGTAAACAAGCCGGTAAACAAATCAGTGTGCATTTCCCGTAGGCAGGTAAGACGGGCCCACCGTCCGCTTGCAAAGAGCCTCTCGTCTACGTGAGCAGACTGGAAAGGGCCAGTCAGCAAATTGGGCCGGATCTGCCACTCCGGGACGGACTCCGGGTTGACGCGAATGCTTGGTGACAGCTGTCAGTGACTGTCGTCCCCAACAGGAAGTGCTCCTCAGGATTAATTTCTGGTAACTAGAGCCTGTTTCCCCCACCCCGCCTGTCCCGCCAGGCGAAGCGGTTACCGCATCCTGCGTCTGAAAGGGTCTCGTTTTTGGGTAACAGCACAGCACGGAGCCCGGACTGGGATGTCCACGTGATCGATTCGAAGTTTTTGAAAATCTCTGCGGTCATTATATCCTGAAATTATATTACGGTGTGGTGATAGGCAATCCTTCTTCCTCAGCATCTCGCTCTATTATAATGTGTGTACATATAATATGAGGTACGCTACACTACAGCCCCGAGCTGAGGTTGTTTGTATTCCCAAGAACTAAAAAAAAGAATCTTATTTTAGCTCAACTCCCAAATGTCCTCTCTGACAGCTAAACGTATGCACTTTGTGTGCTAGGGTGCAGGACGATGCTGTTTGACTGTTGTCCTGTAGGTCGCAGGATAATATTTATGCAGTGTAATGGTATGAGTTCAGTATTTCATACAAAAAATAAACTGCTGACATGGAATGAACAGCTTGTCAAGTGGTTACAATTGGTAAAAGGGTAATAAACCTATAGTGGGCAATGTTTTCTTCATTGGTAATTGGTAAGAAATGGCAGAGTTGTGTGTGTGAACGCAGGTGTTGCCGTGGGCGACGCAGGGAGCACTATGACTATAGCGTCCCTCTGCTCTCTGTCCCCCGCAGTCCATCCGGGAGGTGACGGGGTACGTGCTGGTGGCTCTGAACCAGTTTGACTACCTGCCGCTGGAGAACCTGCGCATCGTCCGGGGCAACAAGCTGTACGAGGAACGCTACGCGCTCGCCATCTTCCTCAACTACCGTCGCGACGGGAACTTCGGCCTGCGCCAGCTGGGCCTCCGCAACCTCACAGGTGCGTCTGTCCGTCTGTCTGTCTGTCTGCAGGAACCTCACAGGTGTGCCTGTCTGTCCGCCTGTCTGTGTGTGTGTGTGTGCCTGTCTGTCCGTCTGTCTGTCTGTCTGCCTGTCTGCCTGCCTGCCTTTCTGTCCGCCTGTGTGTGTGTGTGTGTGCCTGTCTGTCCGTCTGTCTGTCTGTCTGCAGGAACCTCACAGGTGTGCCTGTCTGTCCGTCTGCCTGCCTGCCTGCCTGCCTGTCTGTCCGCCTGTCTGTGTGTGTGTGTGTGCCTGTCTGTCCGTCTGTCTGTCTGTCTGCCTGTCTGCCTGCCTGCCTTTCTGTCCGCCTGTCTGTGTGTGTGTGTGTGCCTGTCTGTCCGTCTGTCTGTCTGTCTGCCTGTCTGCCTGCCTGCCTTTCTGTCCGCCTATCTGTGTGTGTGCCTGCCTGTCCGTCTGTCTGTCTGCAGGAACCTCACTGGTGTGCCTGTCTGTCTGTCTGCCTGTGTGTGTGTGTGTGTGTGTGTCTGTCTGTCTCTCTCTTTTTAACTTCAAGATAACCTTAGAATCTCTCGCTCCTTGTTTTGTCAGTAAGCATTGTTGTTTTAATACACACACATTTGCAATTATGAGTAAGTGATTTTTTTTTTTTTTTTTTAAATAAAAAGCCATCCCTGGACTTTCACAGGATAAGTGTTGTGTGATTTAGTGGATACCAGCATACACGCTTAGCAGATGAGTAATGGTAATTTAAAGGCTGAGCTCGAAGATGCTCAGCGGGGAGTGGAGGATAAGGCGGGCTTCTAGCAGGCTCAGTGACGCCGCGCGCGGAAAACAGCGCAGCGTTCAGAGGAAGCCGGTCTGGGTACGTCCTGTGGCATTTTACAAAAAGAAGAGACCGTGGTGAGAATTTCCCTGCCTCCTAAGTTAACTGTGTGTGAATAGCTCAGCACACTGAACCTGATGCCCTTTGGGTAAATGAGCTTCTCTGCTAGACTCAAGCACCGACTAAAACACCTCTCTCCTTTTCTTTTTACATCTGCACCCCATGCCCTCCCTATCTCACTCTCATTCTCTCTCTCTCTCTCTCTCTCTCTCTCTCTCTCTGACTCGCTTAATCTGCAAATGGAGGAGTCGGGTGGGGAGCTTGAAAGAAGCAGTGTGTTTCCAGCAGCTCTGCTCAAGTTTATTAAACAGACTGTGCAATGAGACCGTTTGAGTGAAGTTTATCCGATGCTGAGGCGACGCTAACTCTAAGCCACAGGCTTGCAAAAAAAAGAGAAAAAAAAGCCGTACATTTAACAAGCTCCAGGACATTAGGAGTGTCAATTAGTGGGATGAGTGCAGGATTACAGGCTCAGACAAAAAAGGGTTTTTTGGCTTGCCTCCGTAGGGGAACCCTCTTTAGGTCTTTATGGGACTCTCTATGGTAGGTGTTAAAAGTGTGAAGGCTCCCAGATTGAACTATTTTGCCTGACCAAGAACGCTTGCAATAGATAGCGTTCCTTTATGGCAGGGCTGCCCAACCCTGCTCCTGGAGATCTACCGTCCTGTCGATTTTCACTCCAACCCTAACAAAGCAGAACCTCATCCTACAGCTAGATCAGGGCTGCCCAACCCTGTTCCTGGAGATCTACCGTCCTGTAGGTTTTCATTCCAACCCTAGGATCACTGGCCAACAACTAGAGATCTCGTTGAACTGCTAATTAGAATCAAGTGTGCCAAACTAGGGTTGAAATTAAAACCTACAGGAACGTGGATCTCCAGGAACAGTGTTGGGCAGCTTGCTCTATGGAGACCCAGAGGAGCGTTTTGGAGCCCTTAGTTCTGAGCGTACAGGCGGGGTCCTCTGGTGTAGCAGTCCCTGGGAGGGTAAAGGTCAGCAATGAGCTGAATCCTGTGCTATGTGTCTGCATCAAACCAGTGCACATCAAAATTTCCAGTGTTAAATCAACTCTCACATATGTGTTATTAGATGTGAATTAACACAGTCTGTAACATTTCACTGTTTAGTACTGTGAGCAGCAAGGTCTGTAGACCTGAAGCAGATAACAGACACTTTCCCTGCAGTTCGCATGTAACCAAGGTAACTGTTGTCAGAGGCACTATTCAAGTGTATTTTAGACTTTCCGCTGTGATACTGCAAATATTTCCCCGGCACTTGTAAGCAGTGTTAGAGGTCATGCTATTGACGTGTTATGTGCAGACATAAAGCTACCTAGTTCCTCTTGAGCGGGCAGCAATAACATTTTAAACAGCTAAAAACAGTTCCGTGGAGGAGCTTCACAGACTTGGTTTTGTTTCTGTCTGTTCTCCCTGGGAGCGGATCCCATCCCTTGTGCCCCGGTTATGATGTGGGATGAGGGGAATCGATCGGCAGCGCACACCAGAGAGAAAACGAGAAAGAGAGAGAGAGACAGAGAGAGTGAGAGAGAGAGACTTCCCAAAGACTTGGGGAAAGAGGAGAGAGGGAGGGAGAGACAAGCAGGCCCACATTTTCCGCTTTTACTTCATAATATTAATATGATACACTACATGACCAAATGTATCTGGGAACCCCTTGGTCTGGGGCTGTTTGTCATGGTTTGGCAAATGGTTTGGGCAAATCTTAATGCTACAGCACACAATCACATTCTAGATGATTATGTCCTTCCCCAACAGTTTGGGGTAGGCCCTACCCTGTTTCAGCATGACAATGCGCATCTACTACTTTACTTGACAGGAACAATGTGTTATTTTGAGCATGGTATCAGAGTATTGAATCGTAGTTAGCTCAAAAGCTGGTTTTCAACTTTAGTCCTGAGCAGGTCTACAAATGAATGCAATGTAATGTCTTGAACTGTAGGCTACTACAGACAGAACAATGCTCATATAGTACTGATACGTGATTTTAATGACGGTGATAGGTAATTGAATTCATATACAGCCGTACAGCAACATGTGCGTACCATGCGTTACACACATAACTGTAGAAGTAACCAGGGCACGCTAATGTGACGTGTTAGTGGTCTCAGGTCGTGGCCTTCCAGTGCTGGAAATAACGCAGCACACGCAGGTGTGAAGTGAGGAACACAAATTAAATTAAATCGCGTCGGCAGGCGTTTAAGACAAAAGCTGCTGAAACTGGGCAAAGCAAGAGGCGTTAGAGGGGGAGGTGAAACGGTTAAGATAACCAGATCTGGCGTACGCGATTAGAGAACATGTTTATTGTTCTGCGCGCTTTTCTTCTTCTTCTTCTTTTTCAAGAGCCGTGGAGCGATATTCCAGGCAACGTGAGCGTGGCGACTGCTTGAAAGGGAAGCAGTCATCTGAGATGGATCTGTGCGCTCTCTGCGCTCGACACGCACACAGACAGACACACACACACACACACTCTCTCTCTGTCTTCTCTCGCTTTCTCTCTCTCCCATTGGTTATGGTGCTGTTACTGGCTGTAGTGTTAAATTAGAGCATGGGGTGATACATTGTCAGTTGTTCCCCAACCTTGCCCGAGGACAGGAATTCTTTGCTGAAAAAAGAAAAAAAAAACATTTTATGTTGCCAATGGGAGCGAGTGATAACCGCACGTACAGCATGGTACATAAACATGTGCATAACTCCTCCATTTCATCATGCAGGCACCACAGTTTTTAGAATACAAGTGTTAATCAACATCCAGTTACAGCTGGCATTGTGTGCACACATCAGTCCACAGTTCCTTTCCGTCTGTCGTTAGGATCGATACCTTCGCAGTAAAGGATGAGTCATCCCTTTATGCAGGTGCCGTAGCTGCAAATTATCCTGTCCCTGTGTTTATGCGTCCCTCTACTTACCAATCCAGTCACCAGAGTCAGGGTCAGTGTCAGATCGCGGTTCCTTTCAAACAAACAAACAAATAAATAAATCTGTTGTCATAGATTCCCCTGATGTGCTGCCGGATACAATATGCGGCGTAGATCTGTTGAGGTGTTGGTGGTGTATAAAACTTTACCCCGCCCGTAGATTGTCTTTCCTGACTGACAGCTTATGGCAGGCTGATGTCACAAAGAGAGGACACCTGTGTACCTGTGTTTACAGCTCTACAGAACAGCCAGAGCAGTAACCCTGCCCTGTACACAGAGGAGGGGACAGCTGTGTCCTGCGTCCCGTCTCCACAGAACAGGCAGAGCACTAACCCCGTCCTGTACAGAGAGGAGAGGACACCTGTGTCCCTGTGTCCCATCCCCACAGAACAGGCACAGCTGTAATCCTGTCCCGTACACAGAGGAGAGGACAGCTGTGTCCCTGTGTCCCATCTCCACACAGCAGGCACAGCTGTTATCCTGTCCCGTACACAGAGGAGAGCACACCTGTGTCCCTGTGTCCCATCCCCACAGAACAGGCACAGCTGTAATCCTGTCCCGTACACAGAGGAGAGGACAGCTGTGTCCCTGTGTCCCATCTCCACACAGCAGGCACAGCTGTTATCCTGTCCCGTACACAGAGGAGAGCACACCTGTGTCCCTGTGTCCCATCCCCACAGAACAGGCACAGCTGTAATCCTGTCCCGTACACAGAGGAGAGGACAGCTGTGTCCCTGTGTCCCATCTCCACACAGCAGGCACAGCTGTAATCCTGTCCCGTACACAGAAGACCCGGCCATGCTCAGTTGTGATGCCACTCTTTTTTCACCGCGCTTGCTGCTTTCCTGCTTGTGGCTGTGAAATCGTCCACACACGCTTTTGGGGAATTAGGGACAATGTAAAGTTGAGCTGTACTCCAGTTAGCGTCGATTAAGGTCCACCTGAGCATGGCCCATTTTTGGCATTATTTTTATCATTAGCATTAGCCTTTCCTTAAGGTACATCTGGCTTCAGAACTGGTGTCCGTCTGCTGATTCCCTGGCTGTGGCACTTGAAAAGGTCGAAGGTCAACAAGCGGGAATAAAATGACAACACCTCACAACCCAGAACAGACAGGCCAGAAATGAGCATCTCTACCACTAGCGAGTGGAAATTATAATTCGCTCCCCCCCCCCGCCCCTCTGGCACAGAAACAGCGGGACGGACTCTCTGAGTGAAGGATCTCAGAGTTCTCGGTAAACCGTGAGAGCGCACTTTCGGTGCTCTCCGCGTTAATGCCCGCGCGTTCTGTACGCGCCGGCCTGTCTGCGTTATCAGTCCCCTCGAAGTGCGGCGTCATTATGCCCATTACGAAAGCTGCTAATGCGGGTAAGCCGACGGGCGGCAGTTATCTGCGTGGAACACGTTCCGGCGCAGCTAATGCGGAATGGAAATAAGGTACGCGGTTACTGAGAAAATTAAACCAGTCGGTAGAGATGCGGAACCATGCGCAGCTTGAGTGTGGAGTCGCGCAGGCCGAGTCCTGAAACATCACTTTCACCGCCGTCTGTTCTTATGCGGCGTGCGTAGGAACGGCCGCATTGACAAACGCTGATAGTTCCTCTTCTTCCTTCTCTCTATCTTAAAAATCTCGAAAGCAGATAGAGAGGTAGAGGTGGAGAGAAGTTATACGGTACTATTTCTGTTTTTGTGCAATGGTTTTTTTTTTCCCTTTCTTTCTTTCTTTCTTTCTTTTTTTTCTCTCTCCTGGCATCGATCAGCCCGGCTGTTTCTCCAGTCCCAGAGAGACTGCAATGCCTCTGAAGCGCAGACAGGAAGGAGCGTTTTTAATACAGCCGCACCGTGTTGATCGTTACTTTTCCAGGTTGAGCTGTGCGCTACGCAGTGGCCCACAGCCCTGGAGGACCCGGTCCCTCTGAGAGGACTTCAGGGGAACCGGGTCAGAGCAGTGCTAACTTGGGCTCATGTTTAGATGGAGGGATAGATAGATGGATGGATGGATGGATGGATAGACAGACAGACACATTTCCAGCTGATATTGGCTCTTTTTTTCTTCACGTGTGCTTCAAGCTCCCGGTTGCATACACCTTGTTAAATGATGAACTGCTGAGATACTTCAAAGTGGTGAGGTTGCCAACTTGTGATTTTTTCAGGAAAGGGTCTGTGGCCTGTTGGCAGGTGACTAATTTCTGCATTTCCTGACATCTCCAGTTTAAACAGAAGGTCTGCTCTAACAGGGTAGATCTTATTAAACCAGGCTTTGCTCATGGTCATTAAAAAACATTGCCACTGACAGAGAACAAGCTTGTGCAGGGGGCCTGTCTGTTAAGCACGTTAGCACGTTAGCACAGAGGACATTTGTACCATGGTTGTTCTACTTACTTATGCACCCTTTAGCTATCGTCTGCCAGCAGTAATGAGGTGCATTCAGTGCGTTGTCTCGCACATGTCTTTGAGTGCTGGTGAAGAAAGTGGCATTGGTGTATTCAGTACACCATCAGGTTATGACCGTTATGTTAGGAATCTGAAAAGAACTCACTGTGGTGTCGCTCAGCATTTAATTACACCATATATCCATCAGGATCAAAGGCCTATTTCCAGTACAAAGGCTTTCTTTGCCGTTCTCAGATGATCCTATTCAGGCTGAGTCTACAGTGACTTTATTTTATTTACTGATTTTTTTTTTATAGCACTGCATGTGGTGTGCATGTGCACTGCACTGGGTTAGTGACATCATACCCAGACGTTGCCTCTCTTAGTCCACCATGTGACTAATCATAGATGAATTGGAGCTGGGAGATGGGTTTCCCCACAGGCTCGAGAAGGCTTGAGAAATGGCATGTAGGACTGGCTGGTGCACATTTTCCCTAGAACCTTTTTCGCTATCTAATAGGAAACTCAATTTAAAAAATAATAATAATGAATTCCATTCACAGACAAGGAAAGCGTGACTAAATGACCATCAAATGGGCCATTTTGTGTAATGCAGCTTTCGAGAGTACTGGATGAGAGGGTGCAAGCTGGGGTTTCAGCAGAAAGTGTGGGTTCCCTCTGGGAGCAGAAGTAGAACCCTCTGCTACCCTGTCTGCAGCAAAGGTATACTGTGCTTTAACATAGCAGAGCACCTTATTCAGATCAACATTCAATGCTTATATGGTTATGGTTGTCACACATTCATTACATATTCATGCATAAGTTTTTACATATTCTATGCCACATGTACGCACACACACACACACACACAAAGAGAGCGAGAGAGAGAGAAAGAGAGGGAGAGAGGAAGAGAGAGAGAGAAGAGAGAGAGATAGAGAGAGAGGGGGGGAGTGAGAGAGAGAGAGAGAGGGGGGGGGGAGTGAGAGAGAGATCTTAGCTGACTACTCGGGCTTCTGTGGTGTGTTATGCTGGGATCCTCCCAGTCAGGCACACTGGCACGTTCATCCAAAGTTTGTTTACCAAAAAATAAAAAGTTGAGCAGACTTTCCACTTAGTCCCATTCTACTGGGAACGGGGAATTATTCAAATTGTCGTGCATTGCTCCAATTTTCCAGCCCTACTTCAGGGTTCCTGGAGACATACATCAAATTATATTTCAGTATTTAGCAGAAAGTCCTATTATATTAGATTTAGCAGAGAGACAAATAATGTTTAGTGCTGGATATTTTTACTTAAGCAATTCAGGTTCAGTGCCTTGCTCTGGGCTACAACAGCGGTGGCCCTAGTGGGAATCGAACCTGCAAACTTGCAGTAACAGTTCACTAAACACTGCACAGTGCCGTTGCTCCTACATCACTTCAAAGAGGTGTCACATTATTTGAACCTGTGATGTACAGACCACCTGTTTGACTGCTCTCTTCGCCCCTCTGGCTGACCTCACCCTCTTCTCTATAATTGGAAAGACAGATTGTTGGAAGGAATTGACTTGGTTCAATTTAAAATGCATTCTGGTCAGAAGTACGTATTTTTATATTACGTAACTTACTTGGGATCTTGTTACTTAAAGCATGGCTATGGTAAATGTGCCCCTGGAGGCTTGTAGTACTGCTGGGTTTCTTTTCTAACTGACCGTTAATTGATTGATTAATGCTACTGATTGGCCAGAGGTTTAACTCACCTGGTTTAAATCAGACCCCTGATTGGAGGGGAAGAATGAAAACCAGCAGCACTACCGCCCTCGGGGGCCAGATTTGAGTAGCCCCGCCCTGAAGCGCGTGTCAGGATCCTGTCTCCCAAAATGTTTAGAGCCGAAAGGTAACAGCAGGATTTGGCCTCGGGGAGACCGGGGGGCGCTCTAGCTCCTTCTCCACTCATGTCTCCAGTAGCACCTCCAGCTCTGACCATTCTCTGGTCTGGGCTGTGCTGAGTTGCGCTGTGCTGTGCTGGTCTGTGCTGTGCTGGTCTGGTCCAGGCTGCGCTGGTCTGTGCTGTGCTGGTCTGGTCCAGGCTGGTCTGTGCTGTGCTGGTCTGGTCTGGGCTGCGCCGGTCCGGGCTCTTATTTGTGTGTCTCTCCGCTAGGGGACGGGGGCTGGCGAGGTCAGTGGCCCACCGCTGAACTCAATAAAACTGCGTAACCGCAGGGCCCCTGGCGCTGCGCCCAGACCATCGCTCCGCCGAAACCGCTCCGCCGCCCCCCCCCCCCCGCCCGCCACCCACCCCCCACCCCCCACCCCTCTGTTTCATTTCCTCCTCCCTCACGAGTCACAGTCCAGCCGCGGCTGAGCGTGAGATGAAGGAGGGATTAGCTCCTGTCAGTCAGCGCTCTCTCTCTCTCTCTGCTTCATGGAGGGGGATCGCCGAGATCGCCAAATCTAGAACATATGTCACTCATATATCTGTGTGTCCCCTCCGACTCGCTGTAGATTCGCTAGAAGTGAGATTTAAAGCTTTTCACAAAAACATTTTCTTATTTGTTTGTGGCGTGCATTTATTTATGTGAGGCGTCATCCACGTCCGCACCTTTGCGTGAGTGAGCTCGCCACGGAGCGGAGGATCATGGGAACCGGGAGATTCTGCCAGGGCACGCTGCCCATCGCTGATAGGGTGACAGGTAAGAACCCTGGGAAAGATCCGCGGGCAGACAGCTGGGGGCGTGGCAACCAGGTGACAGCCAATCGACAGCCGGGCTGCAACAAAGCAGCCCTGTGCTTCTTCGGTTGGCTTTAGCCACTTTTGACGCCTGTCCAGGGAGGGTTAGCGAGGCTAAAACAGAATACCATTGCAGCTACCGTGCCGTAAAAGTGCTCGTTATTTGGCAGTGGTATAAAAGGGCCTATATTCTGTTACAAGAGAACAATTTGCCTTTTTCACAAAAGGCTGGCAGTGGTGTACCCTGGGCGCCAGTGTCCACTTGTGTGGCGATCCAGCACAGGCGTGGCATACCTCCAACTAAGGGCGTGGCTCCTGCAGATTTTTTTTTTGTTACTGATTGGCTCTGGGTGGTGAAATTCAGTGTAATTCTTATCATTTTATTCAGGGGAGAAAAATGATCAGACTATCAGCGTCCCTTAATGAACGTACGCACGCACACACACACACAGATACACACAAACACACATGCACCTATATATATATGTATATATATATATATATACACACACCATGCTAATAGAAAATAAATGAACAGCTCTGTTCTAAATTGGTTCGAGAGACACATCAGGGAAGCCCTTAACTGCTCCTTTGGTGTTGCAGTCACATTATCTTCCAGTTTGTTTTTTATAACGGCTCTCCAGAGATGTGTAAAATGATCAATACGGTCCGTAAGCGGCTTACACGAGGATGGATGTTATTTACAGCCAGACACATCCGGAGACAGATGGACCGGCCTCTTACTTTCTACAGCCGCGAGTCTTTGGGTGGCGGAGCCTGCCGTTCCTGTCTTCCCCGATCCCTCGGTGGAGTGTGGACCCTCGTATGGCTGCGTGATCAGTCACTGTAATGAAAACTATAAAAGCCATGAGAAGAAGCTGATTTATACTAATGTGTGCTTTTATGGCATGTGACGTATTTAATTTCACATTCACCCTGCGACACATGACACATCTGCAAGTGATGAAAATGCAGATATTTTCTAATTAATTCATTGC
>CM077286.1:73391707-73396707 GCA_039654925.1 Anguilla pacifica | reverse complement strand
CGTGTGTGCGTGCGTGTGTGTGTGTGTGTGTGTGTGTGTGTGGGGTCCCCTTTCTGTGCATGGCATGGTGTGTGGCTCTGGTGTCCTTGTTGCAGTTCTCCACTCGTCTCTGTCGTTCACCACTCTTCCCTCCCTCCACTCACCCGTGGCACTCCTCTTCCCTTCCTTTTGTTCTCTGTGCCATTCATAGAGCGCCACACACACACACACACCTGTGGCGGTAAAGACAGGAGCCTGGGGAAGCAGCTCTCTCCATCCACCAATCGCATTGTTGGGGCCCTCTGCCTGAAGAACACAAGTTCCACTAGTGCACCCCCCCCCCCCTCGGCAACCACTCCACACCGGCTCCACACCGGCTCCACATCTCCGGGTGGCACGACAGAGCTTAGAAATGTTCAAGGTTTTTTTTTTTTTTTTTCTGGTGGGGGGGGGGGGGGATCTGGACCTCTGAACACAGGGAACACGTTCCCTTGTTCCTCGGCGGGGGGGTGCGGACGTGCCGCACACACGCGCGTGGGCTTTTTTTGTTCCCGCAAGGCTCCTGGCTGAGCCGCGGGGAACAGACAGCTCCGCGCTGAGTGGGCCTGAGAGGGGACGGCTTTGCCTCTCTGCAGAGCTGCTATCTTTCAGCCCCGGCCACTGATCGCTCTTTTTATACTCCAGCAGATGTATAAAAATAAAAAAAAATCAATATTCCAAGAGGGACAGAACTCTTCTTTTACGATGCGTTAGGTAGGTAGGTAGATAGATAGATAGATAGATAGATAGATAGATAGATGGACAGACAGATAGGGATGTAGATAAACCAACCGGAGAGAGAAAAATAAATTGATAAACAAAAAGAAAGTGCTCCGTGAAGTGTTGATGAAAATGAAAATTGTAAATGTCCCTATAATGAGTAATGAGTTTTCATGTTGAAAGCAGGGCCAGATCACACACACATTAGAGTCTGAATATATGTACATATTTCCCTGGCTTCCCCTGTTTGCTCAGGGGAAGAATCTTAATGATCCTACATTAGCCCTGGATGGGTCTTGTCAAGTGCATCATTAAAATAATGTGAAATCGAATGTATGGTTGGTGATGTTAAGGAATGCATGCACGCACACACGCGCGTGCACACACACACACACACACACGTGCGCGCCCACATGCACACAATACGTAACTAAACCTACTCATCATAAGCATGGGTGTTGTGGGACAGTCATATTTTGAGTTTTATAAACATGGTGGTCTCATTCCAACATTTAATGAGAGTTACATTAGCTAACTTATACACATATGCTCTTAATTATTGCAATCGTCTGACTGATGTCAGTTTCGATCTAAAGTTACCCCAGGAAGCCATATGTATTGCCTACTCTGGAGCAGCAGCGTCTTGTTTCATCTTTAAACTGATTCTTTGTGGATCTTCGCATGTTTGCTGTCATCGCAGGAATGCGATCACCTCCAGATCATGTGTTGTCATACCATGCTTTAGAACTGCCAGCCTGAGCTGTGGCATTCTTACCGCTCGACATCCTGCCCGGACGCGGTGGATCCAAGCTAACGTCCGTAACCAATCCCGCGACGCGGTGTCCCTGTAATCAGACCGGCGTCTCTGCCGTCGTCCGCGGCCCTCCCTGTGCTCAGCCACGAGTCCCGCTGAGCCCGCTAATCTGGCCCCCGCGTTCCCCGAGCAGGTGCGGACATGGGGGGGGTGGGGGGGGGGGGGCGTAACGAGTTCGGGCGCGTCCCCGACCGTCGCTCCCGGGCTCCTAATTCGCGCTTCTTATCGGCAGCCTCCAGACCCCGGGGTCGGGCCCAATCGCGCGCCTAATTGATTGCCTCCCGTCCAATTACGGCGACGTCGCGCTTAATATTTCACCGTTTTTTTTTTCGTTTTTTTTTGAGCGGAGCCGCGTCCGCCAAAAAAAAGTGATCCTCCCCGCGGACGACAATTAGAACGTTAGCGGCCGCGTCCCCACGCCCGCCCGTTTCGTTAATGTAGCTTTTGGCACCGTCGAATTATTCTCGTTCTAGAGAATAACACGGGCACAGTTGAAATTAAGGCGAAAAAGACCGGCTTAATTGTCATATTGGCTGTGGCTAAATTGAAGCCCTTGAATGCTAATTCTATATTGCGGTCGCTACGGCTGCCAGCTCCATTGTGTCCTGGAGGATTAGCGTGTGGCGATATAACGCGGGTCCAAATTCAAGAGGCAAAACAGACCTCTGATGAGAAATGACTTGTCATTGAGAATTAAAGCTGAATGCGCTCTCTCTCTCTCTCTCTCTCTCTCTCTCTCTCGCTCTCTCTCTCTCTCTCTCTCTCTCTCTGTGTCTCTCTCTCTCTCTCTCTCTCTCTCTCTCTCGCTCCCTCAACTGCCAGCAAAAAAATCCTATTTTCTGTTGAATTGCATTTAATTAGAATAGTGGTGTGACGAGACGATTCAGAGGAACAACAAGTGCTGCATGTACTGTATATATATATATTTTTAATATGGTTTAGTCGGTTGTTTTGTGTTGTTTTTCTCGCACAATTTTTTTCTCTCACCCTGTTCTGCTGACTGGCTCCATTACATTAATGATCCCCTGTGGGAATTGCATAAGCAAAAAAAAAAATGATAATAATAAAAAAAGGGAAATTTAATGAAATATTAATAACAAACAGCATAAAGAGCTATAATTTCAGCACTTCTGAGAGAGCTGACCTTCCTGCTCCCTCAACAATGAAAAATATATAAATACATGCATACGTGCTGATTAATTTGTTAATTTTCGGGGTTCCAATGCCTGTAGTTAATCAAGGTTTTTTATTATTATTATTATTTATTTTTTTTGTCTGTAGGTTACCACAATAGCAAATATTGATAAAGCAAGCATGACACATCTGTGTGCCAGTTTGCTGAAAAACTGTATTGCAGCCCCAAGAAAAATAATGCTGTGCACAGAGCAGAATCTTAGTAGGAGGAGGGAGAATTGTCACCAGGGGACCAGAGATTCACGTTCCCCCTGAAGCTCGCAAACCCCAGTGGTTACCGGTGGTATTGCAGTCTATTAATCCCCCGGTGCCAAAAAGGCGATTTCCCCATTGGAGTCCATTCAAAATTATGAAATTATACTATTTTAGACAGTACTTCTCAGTTCTAAAATTTCTTTACAGTGAACTAATTACGCTTCAGGGACTTATTTTTTTTTCTGAGCTGCACAGAAGGTGATATAAGATGTGCCATTGAGCAGCTCCCATAGGAATCCATGGAACCAGCAAGCGGAAGCTGTCTCCAGTTCTTGTGTATCTATGATGGTTGTCACGGAGCCTGTAATGGACGGCTCTCCCGCATGACTTCAGTCATCGGCAAAAACGAAGGAATTAAAAGTCGAAAAGCAGTTGTTGTTTTTTTTCCTGAGGCCTCGTTCACCCATAGCATCAAACATCTTCAAGGAAAACAGTTTAGGTTGCACCTGTAGGAAGACCTCTCTCTTGTTTCTTTTTGTTTTCACGCTGTTCGTTTTTAACTTTGAATCGTCCCCTAACGGAAAAAAACGTGGGGTTTTTTTTTTTCAGCGTGAAAGGAGCAGAACGTGAGCCCGTGTCCTCGAGCAAATCCACGGCTGCTGCACCTTTTGACTCGGCCGTATCGATTTCACCGATCGCAGTCAAACGTCGACGCTCTTTTTTTGCCAGAAAGAGGCGAAATCTCGAGGCGGCGGGATCACGCGAAGACCAGCCGCCCCGGGAGCAGCCGCCTCGGGCTTCTCGTGGAGGAATAACGATTGCGCCGTGACACAGGAAACACACAGTCCTTTCCTTTTCCGTAGGAGACGAAACTTTTTTAAAATGATAAAAAAAGAAACGAGGCCCAAGAGGGATGAAGTTGAATAGTGCAAAAAAGGAAAAGCAAAAAAAAAAAATCCAAATTCCAAGGCCTATCTTTATTTAACATGAAACTTGTGATATAATTTGCAGAAAGTGCTGTAAATTACACAAAGATCAAATGGAGAGTATGCGGCTAATGCTAATAGCCAGTCTGCGGCCTAGGCTTTGAGAGGGGTGGTGCGTAAGAGCCCATTAATAATTTATCGGGTGTCATCATTAAGAAACCCGATGATTAAAACATATCTCCCAGCTTCAAACGAGCCTCTGCCTTTTCAAAAAAAGCCGTGCCTTACAGAAGAGATTCACTGGAGCTGAGGGAGAGTGCACAAAAACAGCATTAAGGGGGAAAGAAAACGAAGAAAGTAAAACATGGCTGCCTCAAAGCAAGCGTTAGCACAAACTCTGCTTGTGCTTCTACGAGCTAGAACAGCCAATCAGCGTCTTCCAGCGCACGACGCTCGTAGACATAGGCATTTCCGATCCGTTACATAACCACATAATTTCCCAGCGTGCTATATGGGATTTAGCTCACAGTGTCTTGCCTCCTGATTGGTTTTCCCTGTGCATGCACTAACAGGGCTAACCGCCCCCCAGTCACCATCACCATCACCATCACCAGAACATTTTCAAATTTAAACTGCCAAATGGGATGAACATTTGGAAAATCGCTTGCTTCTGCAATATTTCACAGCTGGTAATTGTGTTTTCCTGTTTGGTCTGTATCCAAAGATGGGTATCATCATTACATTATCTTACAGAGCCTATGAGTGGTTGAGTTTCTCATTTAAATCACTGATCTGTCTGTTTGAGATTCCCGCCCAATTCCCCCACATTATTCATTGGGATTTCCGTTTGCCTGTGTACTCCACGATGGTAAAAAAAAAAAAGAAAAGATCTCAAGCTCTCAAAATGACCCCCTTTTGGTCTGTTATATCCACTCGACCGTAGGCCCTGTGGGTGCTGAGTGGGTTTGGTCCAGCTAATGAGATGCAGATAGGCTTAGATAATGCTCAGAACAGCAGGAGAGCAATCAGCTCCAGTAAACGACTCTCAGACGCAGCACGAACAGTGGGCTACTCAGATCAGTCACCGCGTGGACCTCGATGGCGGAATGAAAAGTAGGCCACCATGCTGTCTG